>WHWA01009251.1:13959-29446 GCA_029286575.1 Pitangus sulphuratus | reverse complement strand
GGAAGACAGCGGATCCCGCGGCGCTGGCAGGGAGCGCGCTGCCGGCTCCCCGCGCCGGGCTGGCGTCCCAACTGTTGCAGGGAGGTGACCGGGGAGCTGCGGTGGCAGCGGCGGCAGAGCCCGGCGTGCGCGGGTGGGTCCGTGCCGGCGGGCAGGTGCGGGGAGCGGGGCGGGATGCGGGGCGGTGATGCCCAGGGGACCCGCCGCGGTTACCTTGAGGATGAGATCGGTGTGGTGCTGGTCCAGCATGTTGGCCTTGCGGAAGGAGGTGATGATCACCCGGCCGTACCTCCCCGGCGTTTGCAGGTCGGAGTAGAGCCGGTGCTTGGAGCGGTTCACCGGGAAGAGGCTGTCCACCAGGTTCCTCTCGATCTTGGCCAGGCTGTGCGTGGGGGCCAGGAGGTGCTCCACGTTCTCCTCCACCTGGTAGCGGCTGAAGCTGGCGCCCAGAAGGATGGAGATAAGCACGGGCGCCGAGGCGAAGAACACCGGGTGGCTGGCGACGAAGTGGCCGAGCCGGGAGAAGGACGTCCCCAGCCCCCTGTGCAAGACCTGCCGCAACATCCTAGTGCGGAGGGCGCGCAGGAGGGCGAGCGCCGCGCCGGGGCCCCCGCAGTTCCCCCACGGCCCCCGCAAGACCATGGGGCAGCCCCGCCGGGCGCCGCCTCCCCGCCGGCCGCGGCTGCGGGGGGCCGGGAGCCGCCGCCGCGCGTGTGCGTGTGTGTGCGGTGTGTGCGCGCCCGTCCGGCTGCGTGCGCGGGGCGGCTCGGGCGCCCGTCCTCCCGCAACGCCGCCGTGCCCGAGAGGAGTTTCCCAGCCCCTCGATGCCACACTTCCCAACCCGCCGCCCCTCGCCGCGGAGCGGCGGCGCGGACCGCCCGGGGGACGGGGGGGCAGGGGAGCAGCCCCGCCGCCGCCCCGCCGCGGGAAGGGGAAGGGGCAAGCGCCGCTCCCCGCCCCCGCCGCGGAGTTCGCGCGGGAGCGGGGTTGCCCGCAGACTGCTGACTAATCCCCCGGCCGCGGCAGGCGATGCGAGGCGAGGCGGGGCGGGCGCAGAAAGCCCTCGGCGGCGCCCCCGCCGCCGCCGCCCTCCGCCCAGGGGCGCGGGGCCACGCCGGGCGGCGCCTCGCACGGGGCGGCGGGCGCAGCGCGGCGCCTCCCGCCGGGGCCGCCCCGCCGGCCGCGCTCGGGACGCCGCGGCGCGCCCCGCCCCGCCCGGCCCCGCCCGCTGCCGGCAGCCGCCGGCCCCGGGAGCGCGGGGGAGCGCAGCCCCGCCGCGGCACCGACGGGCAGGAGGGCGGCGGGACGCGGAACGGCCGCCCCCCGTGCAGGGGGAGTTGGGTGTGTTTCGTGGGGGGGCTTTGGCGCGGGGTCCCGCCGCCACAAACGTCCGGGCGCTTCCCGCGGCGGCGGGGCCGGGCGGCGCCCCGGGGTGCCCGACGGCAGCGCCCCGCGGAGCGGCCGCACAGGTGCCGCGGCGGCGGGGCCAGCGCAGCCCGGCACTGCCCGGCGCCCGAGTGGGCATGTGCGGCGCTTGCACATGCCCATTACGGAGGCTGGTGCCGCTGGCGGGGCTGTCCCTGCCCGCATCGTGGTCCGCGCCCGCCCGGCATCGCCCCCGGAGCCGCCCCGGCACTGTCCCGGCACTGCCCCGCGCAGGCAGCCCAGCACCTGCCGGCACCGCGCCGTGCCGGGGGAGCGCTGTCGCTCCCCTCACCCTGAACCGGCATCCCCGGCGCTGCCCACCTGTGTGTAGGTACAGCCCGTCGCCGCCGGATGCGATCCAGGGTCACGACCTCTTTTTTTTAAAAGCAAATTGCATTTAAGTAGCAGAAAGTGCAGAAGTGCTGTGGCTGTTGGCATATTTGGGCACGCTGATTCCTAGCGCTGTTGGCTGGCCCAAGCTGCTACTTCCCAAACCAAAGGTGCTCGTGTTTGGAGTCCAGTTACTCCTCAGGCCAGTGGTTTTACAAACCGGAGAAAAGGAAGTTTCTGTTTGACAGCTGTTACACGTGTTGCTGTATAAAACAGCAGCGGCTCCCTGTTTTGGTTATTGATGGCTGACAGTCATCCTCCCTTTTACATTTCAGCAGTGTCTGACCTGAGCTAATGTTTTGTCACGGACGCTTCATGCACAAAACCTCCTTGACATCATTGCTGTCTCCTCACAGCTAGGTCACACAGCTTGAATGCTAAACTCTTTCCATGTTTCACTACCGATGTGGTGAGCAAGTGAATGGCTTAATTGAGCACGGCCAAGTTACGGCAGGTAAAGTCCCAACATCCCTTGATTGTTCTGGATTTCATACCCGAGACCAGGAATCATTCCTGAGAGCGATCTGCCTATGGGATCAGTGCAGCTGTCTCTAGAGTGCCCCGGGGTCTGCTGGGGTTTATAATATGCTCATGCCTCTCCTCAGGTCCACTCCCACAGGGGTGGGTCCTCACTGCTTGTATCAGTCCTACATAAGTTTAAGAAAGAAAAATATAATTTCAAGAAAACCTCAAAGGTGGAAATAGAAGCAGAAGCACACACAGGAGAGGATTGGACCCAAGTTTGGGTGAAGTTCAGTATTAGGTCAGGCCTCAGAGACTGGCTCTCTGTTTTCTAGTCCAGCACTCTCCCCTCACTGCCCTTTTCTGCACACAGTTCCGAGCACAGGCTCACTCACATCATTGTATATCAGGGGAACATCGGGATGTGGCTAGTGCTTTACATCATTAGCAACAAGTGAAGAACTTTTGTCATTGCTGCTGACAATATCGTCTGTGCTGATTTTTTTTTTTGGTCTCCATTAAACGTATTTTATCATCATTAAAAATGAAGGGAGATTAATTAATTATTTCAGTAACCATCCAGTGGCCGATTTGCAGTTCTCCAGGACACCTCAGGAAAACTAGTTTGAGGATCTGATATCCAGTTCAGTTCTCAGCACGTTAACTTTGGGTAAGCCATAGGTGACCTCAGGAGAACTCATAGAATCATTTAGGTTGGAAAAGATATTTGAGAGCATTGTATCCAACCATTAACAATATATATCCATTTTTGCGGGGGCATAGAGGAAAAAACTGATGTATCAGCAGTTCTGTGGAATGTTCCTCTGTCTTCCCAGAGCAGTGTCAGTTTTATTGCCTGTTGTAACCAGCACTGGGCTGCACTGTTGGCTGCGATGGAAATGTCTTTCCAAAGGTAGGCATGGGTTTTTACCCCACAAAATTCTTCCTCCCCTTTGCCCAAGGAATGACCCTGCTTTTGACTATGGGGTTGCCCATAGGGGAGGGATGGACATACAGGGGTGGGAAGTGAGGTAGCTTGACACGTGCTGTGTGTGCTGGAACTGCCCTGAGTACATTACGATGCCACAAGCATCCTGTGAATGTTACCAAATCAGAGGGGAAACCTGCACACTCCTGACTGCAGATACTGAAATCACCTTGTTACAGATCATCATTGCTCTGTCACTCCAAAAATTGCCATCAAAATACATTCTGTGGTAATGTGATTGTCAGGAGCGGAATAGCCAGAGGCCTCCCACAGCACTTTGAGAAGACCAAAGCATGGCTGAGCTCTCACCTCTGTTGTAGGGGAAAACCTTTAACACGTGCCATGCAGTGAGTGCTGGGCATTAACCAGCTCTACCTGTCTTTTGGAGGAAATGGAAGGGTAGGATTTCTATCACGTATATGTGCTACTCTGCTACAGCTCTTGAATGGCGCTTTACAAAATAGATAATGATGTCTCATTGCTCTAGAGAGATTCCAAACTAAATTAAGAAGAGAATGATGGGAAGAGATGACCATACAATGAGGTGCAGATGCTGGAAATAGGGATAATGAGGGGGAGAATAATATGATTATGTCCTTTCAAAGCAAATGCCTCAGGGCAGCTACTTTTGGGGACAGTGTAAAAGGGAGGTGGGGAAGACATGACTAAAAGACAGCATTTGCACAGGGTTTAACTCTGCTCTCAAGAGCAGACCTGTCTGCTGTGAAGTAGTTGTTGACTCTCAGATCTGTGCAAAGAGACTGCCTTGACACTTTGAACATCACAAAAGGACAAACAGGTCAGGTGGATTAGCACAAATGAGGTGCTGTCATTCCCAGGGCCCGCAAAGCCTTGGTGGGTCAAGCACCCCGCAACCTAGGTCAGAGGGCTTTAGGATGACTTGAGCATCCATAAATGAGCATATCTCTATGCATTTGCTCAAATCTTATTACAATGGCAAGTTTTAAAACTAATGTGAGAGGAAGAAGTTGACAAGGTTTTATTTAAAATAACCTCTTTCTCCTACCTCACCCAAAGTGGTCCAGTGAAACAAAACGCTCAGAGAAGTGATGGAGGAGTGGATTCCTGATGAGTAACTTCAGATGAGTGAAGAGGGCCTAGGGAAAAGGAAAGGTGTCAGGAGCAGCTGGGATGGCTGTGGGAGGTATGCAGAGAATCAGGGTTTTGCATTGTTTAGTTAGGCATGAGGAACCAGAGAAGATATTTTAGGAGTGTGTGCAGGGGATTTAGTGCTGCGAATGGGGAATGTTTTTTGCAACAGGGCACTGAGCAATGTGTGATGCAGGTTCCAGCTGGAGCTTGGAGAGAATGAGGTTACCCACAGCGAGGAGATGTGTAACAAAGACTTTTTTTTTAATTATTTTTTTAAGGGAACTAAAAGGAAAATTTTCAAGGAGACTTTAATAATTATGGTTAGAGTTTTAAGGGTTGCAAAAGCTTTTTTACTGACATTCTCTGTGTTATGCTCATTTATAGCTGCTGAAAGTCTTGCTGGTGACATGCAAAGACATTGTGCTTTGTGCCAAGGGATCAAAATGACATGTAGCCAGTCCAGGATGGCAAGGGAAAGCAGTAGCTCTCATTGGATCACCCGATCAAGCTCTGCTCTGTATTTCTTGGCCTTAGGTCTGGGACCTGGGCCAATGCCAATTAAATTGGTGAGGGCACAGACAAGGTTAACGATAAAGTTAATCTCCCATTGCTGATTGGTGAGGGATCCTCACAACTTGCAGCTTTTGTTCATTTGCAGTTAACAGAAAAGCAAAGCAGAAGGAGGCTTCCTTCTTATTTCCAGCCCGGGTCCCATCACAGTAGGAATATTACACAAAAGTATCACTCCTTTTGCTCATATGTGCTGCACTTCTCCCACAAGGATGGCAAATTGCTTGTACTGAAAAGGGCTTTACAGAAGCAACCTTGGGAAATTGAAAGCTGATCTCAGAGCAGTTACTAGTTCATATTTAATCAATGAAACTTCACTTTCTTCTTTTTCTCTCCTCAGTCCCACCTTCTTTTGGATGGCACCAAGTAGTTGTGCATCATGGGCACAAACAGCATGATCGGAGTTTAAGAACCCCAAAACTAAGGTGATTATTTAAACAAAGAAAGCAGAAATTAAATAGAGGAACAAAACAGCATCACAAAGCATCTCTCTACACCAGTCCTTTGGGTCATGAAGGACGGGGCTGCGCGAACAACAGCTGCGTACAGACCATGAAGCAATACCCTGCCAAGAGATGGCCACACATTTTGCAATCTGCATCCACAGATTTCATTGCCAGAATTCAAGATGGCTGATTTCTTACCTTCTGAAACAGGCGACTGACAAAATCAATCATGTTGTAATATTTTCTTCAGTGTGTGTAAGCCCCTAGTGTTCATCAAACAGAAGGCAAGAGAGAGGCAAAGATGGAGAAAAGCTATGGCTGTGCACCCACTTTGACGTTGCACTCCCCAGTGCCCTGACGTGCTGCCACCCGTGACAGGACACGCATGTTCTAACTGGACTTGCTAATGCAGATCTTGGGAGAAGTCACGGCAACTGGAATATCTTTTTGCATCTGCTAAAAGGAAAGAAATCCTCCCTCCTGCTCCTGCATGATCACATCTCTTTTTGCAGTCTGTCCTGTAAAATGCAAATATGTAAATGCTCCTTGCTGGCTTGTTCCTTCTACTGGGTACAGAGATATACAAAAAGAATGTAAATCACCAAGAAATACTCTGACAGCTGGCACCTGATTCTTTCCCAAGTGCCCTGGTGGTCACTCTTCGGTAGCTCTTTGCTGATTCATGAGGACTGCTAAGGGAAAGCATGTGTGACATCTTTTACAGAGTATAATAAAAAGAGGAAAGTGCCCTGTGTGGCTGGAACTGCAGCTCTGTGGTCTGTCTCTGAGATGCTCCATTAGCCTGCTGCTGGCAGTGATGACACAAAAACCGGAGATCCCCAATTGTACCATTAACATGAACAGATTGAAAAAAAACCCTGGAATGTAAGAGGGAGCCTGTGCTTTTTTTTTTTCCCCCCTCTCTGCTTGTACGAAAACTCAGTAGAGGGGAAGAATGGATCTGTTCCCTTGCATATTGGCATAGGCTGTATGAAAACACAGCTCTGCTTTTGTTTGGGTTCTCCCATATTATGTTAGATCTAGATTTGCTTTTTAAGCTGAAACCTTTGGATCGCTCTCTGGCTATATTTTTGCCTATGCCATTTGATATTTGTGATTGACCAGATTACTAATCACGGCCTCTCACCTGTTTGTTTTAAAACAGTGACTGCTGATGCTTCTGTCAGCCTTAGGAAAGGTCTTTCCTTTGCCATAAATAATAATGGCCTGAAAAAAAAGTCCTTCCTTGCAGAAAGATGGATTAAGTTCTTATTTTGAAATGCAGTCTGAGTGGTCCTGATATACTGAAATGTTGCAGCTAATATAATCAGACGAGTCAATTTTCAGCTTTCATACTACATTTTAAGAAACAAAACAAGCAGACAAGAAAACACAATAAATCTGCTTGGTGTCCCAGTCTGGTTGATGTTAATTGAATGCAGTTGTATTAGATAACTGGATGATGCAGCTTCCTAAAAAAAAGCACAGGAAATGCACAAATTTTGTCAAGAACATGGATTTGTCCGAAGAAGAAGAGGACAGACTTAAACAGTATATTCTTTTGGAAAAAGATCTGTGAGCCAATGAAGAAGCAGAGCCATGTATGTGCTACCCCTGGTACACAATGTTAGAATTAGAATTCTTATTAGAATAACCTTAAATATTCTAATATTAGAATACTACTAGAAAAACTATTATAGTATTCAGGATTCAAGGGACCAAAATAGAAAAGAGGTATAATTTGTGGATAAATTATTTTAGGAAAATAGGAATTTGCAATTTAACTATCACAGTTATAAAGTGTATAAAATGTATGATTTGTCTCTTAAAGCAGTGCTTTACCTTTAATGCAAAGAAGTTTTAGTATAAAAAAACCCCTTAACTTGTAGTTTAGTAAATATGTCTGGAGATACTGGGATCTTGGCAGAGTGTAACTCCTAGAATAGTGTGAATATTTCTCTTTTGTTTATATGCCTTCATACAAAAATGGGCAAAACAAGTAGGTTGCAAGTGAAAGCAGAAGAAAACACATGGAGTTATTGCAATAGGTTAGAATCTGATTTCAGATTTAGGACTAAATAATAAATACATACATATGCACACATATACATGCAGATGTATATGTGAATGCACACATGTACACCATATATGTGGCGTATATATGTAAGTGCTTATTTATATATATTTTATATATATTTATATAGGCTTAAATAAAAGCAGAGGATATTTAAGTCAGATACTAAAGGAGCTTTTTAACGGTTACACCTTCCTAATAGTAATGTGGAGCACTCAGGTCACCTGGGAAGGGTGCAGGCTTTCCAGTATTGGCGGATTTTAAAAGCAAGCTGGATAAATGTATAAGGTGTGACATAAGTATTGCTAATCCCATTTTGGTGTAGAAGAAGGGACCAGGTATCTTTGAGGACTCTGTCAGCCAGCGCTATTTCCTGTGACTCCAGGATATGGCCAAAGGATAGATTAGGGGTTACGTATCCACATCTGTTGAAGTATAAGAAAAACAGCTTGTGATTTGAAGATACAAAGAGACTTATTACTGAGCACAGTGAACAGCTCCTACCGAGCAAGAACAGAAAATGTGGGTTTGGTGGAAGTCCCTGGCAGAGCTGCCAAGCTGTATAGACAGGGCTGTTCAACCTATTTCTCCCCTGCCTAATTTCTTCACATTCCGACTTACATCCCCTTTACAGCCTTTGGCTAGGCTTTGTGTCTCTAAAGCTGTTAGTAAAGACAATTATCTGAATATAAATTACAGATGTACAGCTTTGGGACAGCACACTCTGACTCAGAATCGTCTTCATACTGCTCTGTCACGTTCTTCCACCTGCATCTAGATTGCATATTGAGTCATATTGACAATGTTGTTGGCTATAAAGTAAGAGACCTTCAGTAAAGGACATTTAAAAAAGAAATTGTAATTTTTTTTCCAGTCTTTCAGAATGTGTGCATGAACCAGTATCAGACTGAGTAGATTTTAGAAAATATCACAGAGGTTTTGCATCACTTACAGGATGCAGCACAACAACGGACCAAGGACTGAAAGCTGCAGGAATCTGGTTCTACAACTGCTGTGTTGCCATGGGCAATTCAGTGTTAGTTTCCCCTTGCCTCAGTTTCCCCATCTTTAAAACTGGGATGATAAAGGTTGTCTGCCTCTCACAGGGAGTGGAATCAGCAATTTAACAGCATTTAGAAATACAATGTGATATACCAATGAAGAGTTTTATTCAGCCCAGAGAACCCTTATTGTAAGATCATTAATATTATGCTTTTTTACATTTTATCAACTGTTATTAGATGTCAACACGAGCCAAGTCATATAGTGTAATAGTAAAGGGGAAGCGAGTTTTAAGTACTCTTTAACCAGCCCATTTTCAGCTTCCCACAAATATGGATTCCATATGGCCATTGTCACAGCCCTGCACCAGTGCTTTCTCAACGCACACCAGAAAATTGTACCAAGCATGTGCTTGTCAAGAGTTTGGATGCACCTCTGTACTGCTATGCCTTGAGCTGCTGCTGTCCTTTCTGTCTGTCATAAACATATCTTTCCCCTGCATTGTTGTAAACACCCTGAAGCCAGGGACTGGCTGTATAATCAGGAGAAAATAGAAGAGGAACAATTAGGACCTTTAAGAAACAAAACAAGGAAAAAAACCCCAGCCACATTATTATAAAGCAGGGGATTTGCTATTCATACATCCCTTATGCTAACATGTCAACACTAAAAATGTACCACAGCCATATTTGAACAACCCTGAAAAATGTCCTGTTACTTGCTTACCCCATGTTGCCATGTAAAGAATACGCAGGACAGTAGCTGAAGATTTCTTTGAGTGCAGTGTTTGGGGTAAGACAATAGTTTGCCTGGTTTTGTTTTTAAGCATTGAAAGTCTCTCATGACAAAGCACAGAATGTACAGTGCTGGAGGAAACCCACTGCAGTAAGTCACAGGTGTACCTTTTCCAAGCAGGTGAAATGCATACAGCATTTGAGAGGGGGCTCTTATTCTTAAGGCATACATTTTCAGTTCAGAACCATCAGATAATTAGGCAGGTGTGTATTCAAAATAAGAAAACACCAGATTCCTTTTTCTCTTACATGCTTTTCATGGGAGTGGTTTGATTTTCCTATTGTTTCTGATGTTCCTGAGATAAAAAGAGAAGTGTGGAATTATCCTACTCTATGATGTACATTTGATCTTTATAGGGTTTTGGGGTTTGCTTTCTATGAAAGCTGCATTCCAAACAGTGTTTTCTGCTCATGAATGTAGAATTACGTTACTGTAAATGTTATATGTTGCTTTACATTTTAATTGAGGAGCTGGTGTTCTACCTGGGTAAGTGCCCATCAGCATTAGATGACACACAATTAAAGCAGAGTGTCAAAATCTAATTTTCAAAGGCAAATGTTTAAAATTGCATGTGTGCCTATTTTTGGACCAAAACCCCTTATCAGGCTGTACGCTGGCTTTCCTAGCAAATCCAAATGTGCAGACCATGGCAGTATGAATCATCAGCTTGCCTCTGATCAGAATTCAGGGTATATTCTGGTTTGTGTATAATACTAATTGAGTTTGGCTTAGCACCTGAAAGCACACACTTTATTTTGACTGCATGGGAATATCATACAAGGAAAGACTTTTATATTTCAATGAAATTTACTGTACTTTTGAGGAAATCATTAAGAGTAATTTTTTTTTCCTCAAGGCTGCTGCAAGCTTACATTTTTAGTTCATGGGAAATGAATGCTATTCCTAAAACTAAACCCAGTATTTCATTGTTCTGTAATGTTGATGTCACTGTAGTACTTAGAGCCTCCTCTTGCTGTTCCTGTAAAGTTCTTCCCAAATTCAGTAAATTATAATAATCTCAAAAGTCACTATTTGCACATGCTTAGCAGATGGTTCCTGAGAGATGGCTGCTTAAACCACACTATATGCTTTTTGGGGCTTTGCAATTACTTTTTTTGGAAGCCAGGGGCTGCTCTGGTCCCTGGCAATTCTGCTAAGTTCAGGGAGATTGTTTTCTTGGGGTTTGTTTGTTTGTTTGTTTCTAATGCGCCCTCCTCTGATTTCATGGAAGGTGAATTAGTCTGACTGGAATGGAGAGGGACAGAGGTCCATGAAGATACAGAAATCTTAGGAAGCTGGAGAAGGATGGTGCAGAGGGGAACTGGGACCAGTGGGTCAGATAAACAATAAGAGAATGAATCCCAGTTTTGAGGAACATATTGGAAAATGAACAGGGATTTGTGTTTTCAACTACCATTACATATCACCTCGCTTTGCGTTTCTGTCTCTCTCCTGTTGCCAGAGAAAAGTAGTGGCAATCATAGTAAAGGAAGTGTTTTATTCTCCCTTGAAAAGTTTCGTTCTTGGCTTGTGAGGTCAAAGTCTATATACTAAGACTTCAGATCTGCCAATGGGTCCTCTGAGATGATACTGCATTTAGGAATTCATGTGGGGGATGGGAAGCCATTTGCTTTAAAAACAGCCCCACTCTGACCCCCCCGGCCCCATTCCAGAATTTATATACAGATATAGCTTAAAGAGCATTCATATTGCAAAGTCAGGCACTGAAGTGTTCAGAAACACCTACTTTGAGATGCTGATGTGGCCTTAATTTGGCCTCAGTGTGAACATACATTTTACTTACATGGTAACACATTAGCTTTTTTTAGAATTAAGCCATTCCTTTTAAGCTGTGCATGAACAATTAAGGAAGGAGTCAGAGTTGTGTATGGAATGAGTCTGTTCCCTGGAGGCCAAACCCTGTGTCATTTGCTGTAGGTGCTGGAATGTAGCTGTGACTGGAACAAAGAGGAAAGACGATTTAAAGGAAAGACTCATGAGTTACGTAGCTGTATACCCTCTTCCAAATCAAACTTTGTTCTTGTCTCTCACTACTGCATCTGCCTGCCTGAGGAATCTTGATACTTGAGAGCTGGGAAGCACAATTTTGTCTGAGTAAAAGTATGGGAGGAAAGGGCTTGAGTGGAGAAGAGCTGCAGTAAGGTGGGTGAACTCAGCTTTAGCTTCTGAAAGTTATCTGTCTTCTTGTCAGGAGATCCTCTGAGTGAAAATCAAGATAAGTGACACTAATCCCTGGGTCACTGATCTATAGCCAGAGGTCCAGGTGGCATGGAACGGCCTGGACAGAGGTGAAACTGTCTGCAGCTTGATAAAGCAAAGGGAGCAGGATATGAAGAGTGGACAGGCTTTGGCACAGTCAAGCTCACAGGTGTGAGAAGAAAGATAATGAAAAAGGGAAACCTTCAGTAAGGTGGAATTCAGGGTCGAGAGTGACTGCTAAGCTCCAGCGTCTCTTGGTAAAGCTTTGTAATTTCTTCCCATTTGCCATTGCTGAGGCTCTGCTGCTTTCAGCGTTCACTGGGGATGCCACCAGCCACAGACTATAAACAGAGGATTACTTGGGAAAAAAAAAAAGTCGATTACTTCTTGTGAGGAAAACAGAGCCTTCCATTTACACTGACTGCGATGTTGTGGGTTCCCCTTGCCTCCAGTTCTTGGAAAGAGCTTACCGCGGGGCTCGCTGGCTCTCTGGGGCTGCGCTCGGCCAAATCCGGGCCCTGCGGCAGCGCCACATCCTCGCTTCTGTCCGGCTGCTGCACAAGGCATAGTCGTGCCCTACGTCCGTATCAGACCCTGAGTTTCCTGCTCTTTCCCGCTCTGTCCTCGGTTTCCCTTTTCCCCTCCCCTCAGGCCCCCTTGTGAGCCCCCACCGTCGCCTCCGCCGCCGCCCTCCCCACGGACCGCGGGCAGCCCCGCGCGCTCCGCTCCAGGGGGAGATGGAAAGGCGGGGAAGGGGCGGTGGGAGGAGGGAAGGCGCGGGCGAGGACCCGCGGAGGGCGGCGGGGCCGCGGGGCGGCGGTGTTGGGTCGGGCAGCGCTGCCCGGCCGTGCCCGCCGAGCCCCGCGGGGGCGGCTCCGCGGGGACGGGCAGGGACCCATAGGGCTGGTGTGACATTTTGGGAAAACCGGCCAAAATCTCTGAAAAAAGCAGCTGGTGGTGCTGGCGTGAGGCTTCATAAAGCGTAGGGGTGTTACCCTCCCAGCGTATCGAATGTGAAGTAATACGATATTTCTGCCCCAATGAAACGGTCAGGTTCTGTTCTTTGGGGTTTTGTTCACCTCCCAGGTACAGGATGCTGCTGCAGAGAAGAAGGGTAATTCCAATTCCAAGGCGGAATGTGTAAGCAGCCGGGGAGTGCCCAGGTACGGCACTGGAGTGTAGGGAGTCAGAGGATTCCTGAGCAGCAGCGGCAGCAGCAGCAGAGTGTCTCTGAGCAAGTGTCAGAGTGTCTTGGCAACAGTACAAGATGTCTGCAACTTTCCTTCACTTATGCAGAAAACACGTCGTGTAGGCAGTGCAGTGGTGCGTGAACACAGCAGCGTAGGCTTGGGTTTGAAATATTTGCATTAAAAGCAAAGGCTTGTTTGGTCGGTGTAGGGAGACTGAAAATTTTGTGACAGAGGCTATGGCATTTCTCTCCCTGGCCATTAATTGGTTGCTACAAATCTGCAGTGCAGTAATTTTTTTTTTCTTTCCCCTTCCTTTCCTCTCCTTCAAATTATTTATTCTAATAGTAATATTAGTTTTAAGTGGTGTAGAACATGAACTAGTTTCTTTGGTAACCAAGTTGGTTACACACCCACACAAAGTTAGAATCTGCTAGGTGCAGACATTTTCCCTTTTAGAAAACATGTGGGTTTTGAAAACCACAGCAGTAGGGCAGCAAGATATGTTCTCAGGGAGTAGTTTCAGAAAAAGTTCCATATACCATATGCAGATTTATATATAAGTCCTGATCTTTTGTTTATACACACATATGGAACTTGAATATATTATTTATATATTGATTTCTCCAGTGACTTCAGGATTATATACTTCTTGTCCCAGTATTTCATCCTTCCCAAATTCCACCTTACTTCTACCCACTTGCAGAGAATAAATGGCTGTGAAAGAGGGATACAGCAAAGGTGAATAAGCCTGCAAATACATGCTGCATTGTTTCTTACTTTATTTGGTGTAAGTAAAAATTTGCACTGTTCCTTAATCTGCCCCCTGAAATTATAGAGGTGAACTGCAGCAGCTTTTGTAGATAACTTCTTGTTAGGGATTTAAATATAAAAGTGGCCTTTCTGTTTTTGTTGGATTTTGAAAGCAAATACCTGCATGAATTAAAACCAATTTATGAATATGAATTGTAACAATTAATATGACTAATAATCCCTGTCATATTGTCTTGATCATGATCAAGTTCAGTCTATAGCAAAAGCAGAAGCTTGGAGACTTTTACTGCACTTTCTCTAGTGACACATCAAAATCTGGCAAAATTAAAACATGTACATTTTTAAACATACTTTCTTTGTTCCTGTATATGAGGAAAGAAGGCACTAGTACCTGAGAACTGAAAGGTAGCTATAAACAGAGGCGGAGCCTGACAAGGCCATTTCATTGTTCTTGTCTGAATGAAGTGTTAAAAGGGAAACAAACAATAAATAGGGAAGAGTGAATTAGAAGGTTTTACTTTCTTTCCTTTCCTGTTCTGAATCATCAGTTATAATAGTAGGTATGTTGTTAGTCAAATATGGTTTTTATGCTAATGTGATGCCTTTTAACTGCAGTTCTTCTGAAGAGGGAAAAGCCTGACACAAATACATAGAGCACCTGAAAGCACTCTTATGCAGTACTTGTTATTTCGTAATACACCTTCCCGCACTGCAACAACGTACAAAACATGCAGTGCAGCTCTGCACTAGAAAACTGGAAAGGTTACATTTCATAGTTTACAGGAGCCCAATGAGGATTGAACTGGGTGGTGTGCAGTAAGCACTTTTTATAGTACTGTGTAGTTAAAATTTAATCCCTTATAAATAAAAAGTAATGAAAACATTAGTGGTAAGGAAAACCTGACTTGAAGAAAACTGACACTTATTGCTGTCCTCCTGTGGGTCACTTATTGTCATCCCATGGCCACATCACTTTCCTAAGCCTGCAGTGACTGTTTCCCTCTGGTCTTCTGCACATTCTGCTGTCTCCTCCTGGTGCCAGACAGTCCTTTCTGCAGCATCCTTCTCAGGCGTTTCCTGTCTGTCATTGCCATAGAGACAGCTTGTGCCTGTTAGAGACACCGCAGAGATGTGCTCCTTGGAGCGCAGGGATGAGTGGAGGAGGCAGACCATGGACAGACCTGTAAGGCTTAAGGTGCCGTGCAGAGCATTTTGTGGCCAGGTCTTGATCTGCATAACTGCTTCAGTGCAGAAGGGCAAGAGGCTCCAGAAATCCTCTGCAAGTGAAATCAGCTCATGGGGTGCAGCCAAAAGGCTTAAGGAACTCATTCCCAATGCCCTGGGTCATCTGAGCTGTGGCCTAACACCATTTCTGTTAAAGATGATGCACAACCTTAATTCATGTTCTCAGTAATAACTGAAATGATGCTTAGAGCAGGAAGGCTGGGTTTGTAATACTAGAGATAGGCAAGGACTCAAGGCAGCCTTGATTTCCACCTCTGGCAGAGTGGTTCTGTGTGGTCCTGACAAAATTGTCTCCCTTATTTTCTTCTGCTCAGAATAAGGGTATTACTTTCTTTTGCCCCTTTGTAGGTTAAGCGGAAGCCTACAGACATTATCCAACCTAAACTCCACGCACATACGCACTGTTCAGTCACTTCCACGCTTGCTCCAGAACAGGGCGGTTGCAGGCCCTGAGGAATTCTGTTAACTGGAGCACCTTTGGTGCCTTGCCATGAGCATGCAGTCTCCTGCATCCAGAGTGGAGAGGCAGGTTCAAGGCAAGGTGCCTCAAAGCATGATCCATCACCAGGTATCCTCAGTCCTGCTGGCAGCAAGTAACATTGGCACTTTGAGTCTAAACTGCAGTTGGAGTAACAGAAATGTAGGTGCAAAATACTTGCTGAGAGTACTGAATGAGTGTAAACCTCTGCTTAGTCCCAAACTTGGAATAGTACCACTGTTGTAATAGAAGTGTATATGGTTACTCTTATGGTGGGCAGCAGCTATAGGGCAGAATGTTGTTTCTACTGAACTGGTG
>WHWA01009250.1:486965-505609 GCA_029286575.1 Pitangus sulphuratus | reverse complement strand
ATTTTGAACATTTCAGATTCCATTCTAAATCAGGGAAAAAAAATTAAGTTCTCCCTAAAATATGATTCATAAGAAAATGTCTGTATTGGGACCTGACTGTGGAAAATCGAATTTTCAGACAGCATTTTCAGTGGAGGCAAGGAACTTATCAGCTAATAACAGGAAACTTTGTGAAGAGCTAGTAGGCTTTGCTTTTTTAAATCTAGTTTATTAAATTCCATTTCACATTATGACAATGTTTTTAGTAATTTTCTGGGCGTGGGTTGTGATGTTGAAGCTTGAAGCAGCAGTACCTTATTAGCAGTAGCTGTTTTGAAGAAACTCAGAAATTGGGGAGGATCTGTGGGACAGTAAATTAGCAAGTGATAACATTTTATTTACTAGAACATTACAGGTGAAACCTAAGGGCAGTTCTTTCCCACTGCCTTTTGGCTGATGATGTCTTGGAGCAGGGAGATAGAGTGGCCTTCTCTTGTGTGATTCACTCAGTGTGGTTTGGTCTGAGCTGAGAGACTGTGAGGGGCACAGGACAAAGAACAAAGCCTTCTTCTTGGCTTGTGTTTACCGTGACACTAAGAATGGGCTTCTTCCCTCTGCAGCCAAGTTCAACTTCAGCACAGATGTCCTGTGTAGGTGTAACCAAGTGTCTTTCTTAATCCCTGAGCATCTACAGCAACTGTGTTCCCCACTTCTGATGTAGAAATCTCTTTTTTTAAGCAAGCAATGGAAATTAATGTCTAGGAATTTAGCAGAGTCCCCGTTGCTGAAACTCTGAAGGTCAGTTCAAAGAAGCTTTTGTGAGGAATGGCACAGCTCAGTCTGATTTTACAGATTTTTATTAATAGATTTTTCTGGTTTTGTGGAAAGGATTCTTTCAACAGTGTTCAGTTCAACTGAACACTGACTTATAGGATATTTAGGATATTTACAAATCAATTGGAATTCACTAATTCTAATTGTATAGAATTATCAGGGTGAAAGCAAGACAGATATTTAGGGTTTAAAATTCTCCTTATCTCTAACTATTAACTGTAGTAGCATTGATACAACGATGCAACCCTTCTAAAAGCCAGCAATCAAATGAAACCCTGCCACCTGGAAATTGTCTTAATATAACCCAAATTCTTAAAACTGCTTTCAAAGTGCCTTCAGAGTTCTCTCATCCAGCAGAGTGCTGGTGTACTCTGCAGTCTCAGAGGCTGGGTCAGTGCAGGGGCACACTGTATATCTTCAAAAGAGATCACTTGCAATACCCTAAAGACTGTGCTGCATTACCATTACAGGAGATCACTAATCAGCAGCAACTTGCTGTATGGCATTGGACACATGTAACTTATCTCCCTGCATTATCCTCTCTTTTAAAAAAAAAAACAAAAAAACAAAAAAACAAACAAACCACAAATCTCCCACGAGCTGTATGGAAGATTGAATAAGGTTATGCTTTTTGCCCTGCTGAACGGGGGGTAAATAGAGACTGAGACACTGGGATCCTTCCGATTGTCTGAAAAGAAACAGGAATTCATTTTTTTATTATTTTCAATTTTCTTTTTCCCTCCCTTTTTAAGAGAAACGAAAGAAATGGCGGGAACGTTGTGGCATTTAAGGAAATGCTCAAATGTGGTCCTAAAGTTTTAGGATGTTTAAATTTATGCCCCATTTTAAAATGTCACCTTCCCTTAACGTCCTCCTTGCACCCTTCAGATGACAATGCAAAGGAAAAAGCATAGGGAAGAAGAGGAAGTCAGAAATGATTAAAAGCAATGACTTAAAGACATTAAATAAATAAGTGCCAAATAAATGGTACCTTGAACTAAAACTATACCCAAAGAAGTACAGTGAATTTTTTATGTTCCTGCCAGTTTCTGTGCACTGTTGAAGCAAAGCGTTCTGATAGAGATGTCTACTAGTGAAAAATAAATCAGGATTGTTTGTTTGTTTTTTACTATTTACTGAGACAGCAGAGCATATGTTAATCACAATTTCCTTCTGTTTTGTCCAACTTTATGTGATGTTTACTTGAGCCTTTGAAAAGTTGACTTGCTTTTCCAGTTGTCATAGGCATCAGACAATAATTAATTTTTAACATAGTAACTAAATGACATCAACAGCCAGAACCTCTCAAACTCACCTTTGTGTTCTTGACATTGGAGAGCAATATGTTGCCAGGGCAGAAGCCCTGAGAACTAAAGTAGATTTTATTAGATGCAAAAATTTGTCTGACTAATGAGATTTACCCCTATTCAAAGTGTTCTTCATAATAATATTAGAAAGATAACTGTTTAGGTTAGTTGGGTACTATGCTGTGTACTTATTTGACTTTTAGTTTAGTTATTAGACGCCCATTTGTGGTGATGTTTTGCTACTTGCCTTCCAAATATATTTACATTTGGCGAATTCTTTTTTAAACAAGAGGACAGAAAAATGGGAGGACTACAGACTTCTTGAGGCTTAAAATACAAACTTTATTAATCAGATGATTAGTTTTGTTGTCTGTAGCTTTTCTGCCCCCCGCCTCCTACAACCACTATTCATGATAACCACTAAATTACCTTCATAGGGCCAGACTTGTATTTAGAACCCAACCACAGAGAGGTGGATACAATTCAAAATGAGGCAGTTTTCTGGATCAAAAAAATAAGTGGTTGCAAGTACAGTACTGGTTGGATATCTTATTTTCATTTCTGTACCTGTATGTATTACAGGGTAGATAAATGCAGAGTTGAACTGCTGGGGACTAGCAGAATTCTTGTTTGTCTGGCATGACAAAGATGCCCACAGATATTAAATAATTAAGTATTACTAGTATGCAAACTCCATAAGTAGTAATCTCTCATTTTCCAGCAAATGTGTTGTAGCCTCCATACCAGATGTAATGACTGTATCATAATTTCCTCAGTTTTCCCAGGTGCATAACAGTGATTTCAATACCACTTGTTCTAAAAGCTAAGGAATTTGCTAATAAAAAAATAATCTTTATGCATTTATTCACAAGTCAAATATGGTACAGAAATTGTGAGAAATTTGACCTCTATAGGAACATTGTATTTCTAGCAGAAGATAGCAATGAATATAATAAATCCACAGTTGTATTATTTTCTCATGGGGTTTTTTTTTAGCGAAGAAGGTGTGCTTGAATGTCTTGCAAGTTGGAAATAGGTGCCAATTCTCTTCCTACCTCCATTGCCCTCAGGACAGGCTGTGGAAAGTCTTACTCTGCTTGAATTGGATTTTGAGAAAAGGGTTTTTTTAGCTTCCTTAAGACCCAATTGATCTCCTGGGTCGAGGTTTATAAGTCAAGGAATGTATGTAGTAATCTCTTCTGGATGAAGATATCCTCTCAATAGGAAGCAGCTCCTCAACTGATGAAATCAGATGTTCTTTGATGCTCTAGAAATGTGTGTGTGTTTTTTAGGACCTTAGACATGCAACATGGATCTGCTTTGGACTCTAATCATTGCTGAATGATGTAATACTTTCAAAGATATTTAACTGGAAAAAGGTCTGGTATTTTTCTTCCTGTGCCCTATTTGTTTAACCAGAGGGTCAGCCTTTTGCCCAAGGTTCAGACTTCACAGTGAATGCAAGTTAAATACCCTTTTGCCCACACGAATTTCCAAATAAATGACTAGTAGCTGGAGTAGGCAATGGAACTGCAAAATGCTGTTATGTCCTTACATTCATGTCATGGACAGGGCAAAAAAAAGTGAAAACACTTTAATTCTCGACTGTTTGTAGTATCTTTTCCCGTTTTTCAGTCTTCATCTTCTTTTTTCCCTCTACATAATCTTTGTAAGGTTTTAATTTCCTTGCATTTTTTCATTGTCAACAAACTACTTGCAGCATTTGATTTAATAGCAGAACATTTGCAGAAACATGCTGAATATGCAAAGTGTTCAGTGCTCTGTCTTGGGGTATTTTTTTTTTGCCTTTAAAGTGTAGAATCCCTGTTTAAACTTAGGCTCTAAGACAGTTATGGTAAAGTAAATGTTCTGAGTTTTGTTGGTTTTTTTTTCATCCTGCCCTACTAGCCACTGTTCATTTCACAAAGCTAAGCAGAACTTTCTGTGATGCACAGCTGGAAACTGTGTCCTATTTCCTGATTCTTACTTGATAAAGTCAGTCTCACTTTATTATGTCTTCTTGAAATGGGAGGTTTGTATTTTGTTACTATATCTGGAAGATAAGAATTCTAATTGATTTGTAGATATCCTAACAGGAGCAGGGCAGCTATAAACATGTTAATGTCTACTGATTAATTTGTACCAATATGATCTGTTATAACATATATATAGCAAAGGCAAGCAGCTTTTTATCCACTGTTGTTTTCATGGTTGTTAAAAAATGAGGCTATACTACACCTGATGTGGTCAAAGCAGGTTCTGTGTGCAATGCCTGGACAAATGGAAGGCCCAAAGCAGACATAAAACAGGTTTAGAGCTCTGTAACATCTGAACACTGTTTCCTGTCTCTAGCTCCCATTTTTATATTTGGCACAAGCTACCACGACCTTTGCTGCTCTCCTTTAAAGGGATAACTTTATGGCAGTGGGGGTGATTTGGCCTCAGATGTCTAAAACTTCTACTGAATTCCACCTGCACCACATGTGCCTGTAATGGTGTGTGTTGATTTAGTGCTGTGGGTTGTAATCCCACTCTCCCCACCTTCCCATCCCAAAAGAGCTCATGGAGTTCACTTGTACTACTTAATTAAAGGCTTTATTACACATAGCTGGCTGTAACCAGGGTTGTTAGAGACTCACTCCCTTCCCCCTCACCATGACTTCCATACCAGTAAATGTTCAGAAGTTTCTATTGCAAGTGCCTAAAATAATTAATATTGACTGGAGCATTTTAGGCTAAAGAAATGTACACCACCCACCAGTATCTCCTAAACCAGATATTTAGCTTTTGGGATATGTGGACTTAGCCTAGTAGCGAAGAACTTGAAAAAGCAACCATGTTTTAATGGACTCACTACACTGAAGTACCTTCTCTCACTGAAAAATTATTAGGGATCTGCAAGTTTTAAAACTTGAAAGCCACTGAATTAGGGACATGTTGCACAGGAAAAGTAGAAGGAAATATTGTGTTTCACTGTTTTTCTGTTTGAGATGATGGAACTCTCCTTCCCCATTTAATTCCTACATTTCTGTAAACAAGATCCCAACTCTTAAAATTCCATTTTATAACAAATACTTATGTCAAGTCAGGAGAAAAAAAAATATATCATTACTCACCTTCATGTTTTGCTTGTATGAAATGCACACAAACATCCCCTTTCTTTTGCAGTGAACATGAAAACTGTTACTTCTACATTTGGTATTCTGACATCTCCAAAACTCCCTCATTAGAACCAATCTCTGTACAATTATCATTTTAAGCTCTAGAAATGCCATTAAAAATTTCTGCAATACAGAATTTCACTCCAGTAAATATTTTCTTCATCAAAGAATTCTTGGAGCCCGGCTCTCCAAACTAAACAACCCTAAACCAGTTGTCTGTTATCTCTGTTTCTTTCCGTATTTGTTCTTTCACTATTTTACTTCTGTTCTTTCACTATCTATTGCTCATTGACTCTTTGCTGTCCTAATTTATGAACTTTCACTGTCGTAGGAGCATCATTAATGTTGGCACGTGGGCACCAGTGAGGCTGTTTCCCCGAAACAAATGAAGGCTCATGAAAAGAGATGGTCTTCAATGTATAAGATGGAGGGGTTTTATTGATCCTCTGCCATAAAAAGAAAAAAAAAAAAAAAAAGGCATTTTAAACACTGTCTGTGCTGAATCTTCCAGTTGTAGCATTACACGTCGCCACTTCCCCAGAGCTCCATCAAAGTGCCGGGGGTGGAGATGGGATTGCCAGGCACACACTGCACCTGTCACTCCCAGTAATGGAAAAACTGAGCTAACAACCTGAACATCTGGCTGACCACAAGGTCAATCTGTCCAAAATTTGTCAGTTCTGGCATATCTTGGTCACATCTCAAAAGCAGAGCCAGTGCTCCACTTCCATTGTCCTTCTTTGGCGAAAGGTTATGGACCACATGACCTGAGGTGGTCTTGGCTGCCTGATGTAGAAACAGGAATATTGCTTGTGCTTTTTTTGAACAGGCTTCTTCTCTGTTATGTCTTCAGATAATAATACAGACTGGAAGCCTCAGGAAAACTTAATGGTGTTGCACAAGGACATGTTCTTGAGGCTTGCGAAGACTGGCCATTATCATTATTATTTTAAAACAGTGGGATGGGGTGACCACAGACTGGCAAGTTTTCTGTGTGTAAATACCTTCAATAGTTTGCCATCAATCAGTGGGGGAGTCTATTTATACAGAAAATAGGTTTGCTGGTATGTGAGGGAAAGGGTTAAACACAAGAGAGATGTGGTTTGCTCTCCAGTGCTCCATATGGTCTCCGAAAATCAAAGCATGAAAACGTCATGGAGCTTGGAAAATGATGAAACCACAAGTCATTTTTAACTAATTCCTGTATGCCATATTACTGAATTTTACAAGATACAGTAGAAAAAAAAACCACCATGTGGTTTCACTTAAGCATATGTTGGCTCTCCTAGGGGAACCCCACGAAGCAAATGAGTGCAAAGAGGACAAGATTTGGACTATTACTGAGTACTGAAGTATTCCATCTCCCTTTCTGTGCTGGAATCCAAGATCCAGTAGTTCAGAGGGACCCACAGAGGCTGCAGGGAAATGGAAATATGGTTCCTTGCCAGTCAAAACATGTAGGAAGAACTGGCATTCTCTTGTACTTACATGCTCCTTCAGCTACCTCTGGCCTCTTTTAAGATCCAGATCTAGGTTGAAAGGTACCCTGAGGGTCTTGGCTGATGCCTTTTTTTTTCTTTTTTTTTTTCTATTTCATTGAATTAGAATATCTGTCTGCCTTCCCACACTTCTGTTCTGTGTCTCTGTGATGACAATGCTAACTTGTTCAGAGCTCATATCACGTAGATAACCAGGTAATTTATATGAAGATAGTTTCTTAGGCTGGATGTGTACAGACCCTCTTGCAGTGGGGGTTTCTGGGTGGGCCTCGGTGTGTGGTAATGATTTTGAAATCTGAAGCAGAACTTTGAATTCTTTTTTTGTTGTGTATTTCTATTTTAGTTTGACTGTTTAGTTGAACTGTTGAGGACTTGAGTTACTTATTTAGTGTTTTGCTAGTATAAACCTTGAGTACATAAGATAATTAACTTTCCAAATTTCTAAGAAAAAAACATGATAGACAACGTTTTAATAGTCACTTTTGAGTAAACATAGAACTGAAATAGTGATTTCTAATTCATAACCTATTATCCATAATATCCGTAATCCCATTGGTTTTTACATCATTAATTTTTTTTTCCCCCCAGAAATTAACGTAATAAGCTAATAACAGGAAAAATAAAATCTACAACTATATTCTTCACAGTGATGCTGCTCTTAATGAAAACAATAAAGTCCTTCATTGGTTCTTGTAGATCAGTTATAAAACTTTCCCTTCTGTCTTTGTTAAATTACCTTGCAGAATTATGGTATTGTGAATTCAACTGTGCTACTGAGAAAAGAAACAGTTTCCTTTTAAAAAGATTACTGCTTCATAGCTACTGAAAGTAGTAGGAAGTTAGTTAAAAATTCTGGAACAAGCGCTGTATTTGGGTAGTTAGTCCACTTCCAAAAGAATTCTCTCAGTTGTCACTATGGGACTATGGTACAGGTATTTCTAAGTATGTTCAGGGCTAAAATCTTACAGTGCTTGTTTAGAAATTATGTATTTGCCTTTTGGTCACCAATATTTAGAAGATTTTTACACTGAAATATTTTCTAGAAAAGGGCAATAATAAACAAAACTTAGTGATTCAAGTCCTGTGTTTTTACCCTTAAAATTAAAATTATTAATATCTTCATTGACACGAATAGTGTTGAATGTATCAAACAGCAGGACTTTGGAACAGCAAGAGCCACTTCCAGCCTTCCCTGGAATAAATGAGTGTCTCTCCTTTTTATGTCTTTGTTAGACTCCAGTTTCAATGATATAAGACTGATGCACTCTGTACAATCTCTAACAGCGAGAATTAAACTGTTATAGAGCGAGTCTGTCAGGGCAAAAAAAGGATGTAGCACACCCTGATAAATGTGTGCCCTTGTTCATTTCCAATAATTCGAGGGACTGATGGATTCTATTGCCAAGGGATTTCGGTATGTAAATCTCCCTGACTAAAACTTTGCTGAATTTTATAGGAACAGAGCCTCGTCTTTGTGTTACTAAACACAATAGTTAGTGGGTCTTGTGACCTTACTCTCGAGGGATTGGATCTTTTTTTTTAAAAAAAAAAAAAACAAAACCATAATGAAGAAAAGCTCCACAACGCGCTGCAGAGCATAAATGACACCCTAGAGATCCCTGAGCCCATCCAGGAGTTTACAATGAAAATCTGCAAATGCAAAAGCAATTTTGACGGAGCATTGAATAGACGGCGACTGGATATGGATATAAAAGGAGCAGAGTTTCCTGGTGGAGGTTTCATTCATGGGGTGAAGTGCTGGAGGTGACAGTTCACCAGCTACACGCTGTCTGACGAGCAGATTGCCTTGGGCTTTAAATAGAGTGGTCAGGGCAGGTCAGGGGACAGCAATAGCTGGTTGCTTAAAGGAGTTAATGCACCAAATGAGGAGGGTCACTCAGGCATGTTGTTGGGTCGTTTCTAAAGCAAGACACAGAATGAGTGACTGATTCCTTTGTGCTGCCCGTCCCCTTCGTGTCGGAGTTTGCGCTTGCTCGTTCCTGAACAAATGAGTCTGTGTGTGGATGCTCAGACCCTGACCAGGTGTCCTCCTTTGGGCTTCCCCTTTCCCAACAGCAGCAATTCCGAGTGTCAGTGCCTTGCAAGAGACACAATCTTGGAAGTTGAAGCTGAGTCTTCAAGTGTGAAAGCTGAAGGTTGTTCGCTTTGTTAAATTCCGGGTTTTAAACATTAAAAAAAATGTGCAACTATTGGAAGCAAAAGTTTCAGCTTTTCCTTATTTATCGTTGGAAAGCTGGTGTTGCTTTTCAGAAAGACTAAAATCTGTCTAGCTTTTTTCTTTCTTTCTCTTTTTTTCTTTTCCCCTTTTCCCAATGTGTGCCTTTCTGAATAGAGGAATTTGGGAGATTGGCAGAGGTGGTGAACTCTTTGACAGGGGAATGAAAAGTCCTGGCCAAAGGTAGAAGGAGATGCTGCTGGAGAATCAGATGATTTTTAACTCAAAATTTAAGAAATATCTACTTCTTTTAACCCCTGTTCCAGTTCTTATAGGGGGTGATTTTAAAAGGCTTGAAAACAACACCTCTTTTCCTATGGCCTAGGAGAGAAAAGGCAGTGACCTAAACTCCTTTTCAGTCCAGGAACTACTCTGAACTTGGGACTGGGTTAAATGTAAATCAAATTATTCTCAAATAGCACACCTTTGCATAGAACAAATGTATATTCTGTGATAGTGTTGCAAAGTCTAATGGGTTTGTCCTTTTTTTTCCTCTTAAAAGTCCATCATTGGCTGACTGTAAATAGAAGAAAAAAAGGATTCTTCACACTAAAAAGTTACTTCCCAAATAATCATATAAAAAGAGAAGAGAAATTGCATTACAATTTTGTTTCTGGCAATTTTTTCTTTTTGGTCTTTTTGGTCCTTCTTCTGTAAAGACCAATAAAAGGAGCAGTTCAGATTTTCCACAAAGAAATAATAAAAAGCCCTTTTATTAAAAAGGAAAACAAACTTTTTTTGTTGTTTTCTCTTTCTTCAACATTTGTTTTGTCATCAAAAAAACGTATTTTCCCGATTTATTTGAATCCTGCTCCAAATAGGTCTTCTGCAGAAGACTCCCAAGGAAAAGCAAAAAAGCTTTTTATTTTTAAGAGCTATAGGTCAAGCCTTAAAAAATTACATGGAGGGGGGGAGAGGATATAAAAGCAGAAATCTGCCAGAAGCAAGTTTTTTTTTCCTCTTTCAATAAGGAGGTATTTTTATTCAGTTGTAGGTAACTTGCAGGTGCACCTAAATATTGTGGTGTGTGTCAGAGGCTTTATATGGTATTTTCAAAAGAGCTGAAGAGAGATTTTGAGTTCCAAAGGACATTCAACTCAGCCCATGTCTCCTCAGCATGTGTTTTTTTCTCCTGGTCTCATCCCTTTTTCTGAAGTCTTCAGCCAAATGCACAGAATTGATTTGCCTTTTATTTTTATCCCCATTTGTAGCCATGTTTGCTGAAGAGGCATTAATATTTGTCATGACAGGTTCAGCCATCAGAGAAAAATATCTGCTGTCTGCCTCATTCTGATTCTGACTTGATTTATGATGTTGTGGCAATGCTAATATTAGTATTTTAAAGATTAAAACAATGTTTAGACTAGTACAGACAGTAATCACTTTTGAAAAGGTTGAATACTGTGATTTATAGGATGCCTTGAAAATAAAGATTTAATCTTTAAATATTTTTATTCAGAACCCATGTCTTATTAATGGCCAAGATTAAGCTGACAATATTAGCATGTGATTGGCATTACAAAGAAATTAAATATATTACAGATAGAGATACATTAAGCTGTTCTGCATGTCAATATATTATAGGAACAGGTTATTCTTCACAGCACCTCTTTAATTTCCTTCATCATCCACTGTTTTGGGAGTGTAAGCTGTTGTCTTGTGTGGATTCCCTGACGGGGGCAATACAAAAATATCCATACAAAAATAATATAGTCAATTAGAAAACCAGCACGGGGCACATGTCTTCAGAGCATTAATGAGGGTTAGACTTACCTGGACATAAACTGAAGGGAAAAAACCTGATTTATAACTTTATAACTTTGCAATTTTGCTTGTGCTTTGGACACATCCTCATAGTGTGAGAAGTGCAGCTGTCTCAGTCAGAAATGAGGCACTGGCTATATTAAAGGTATCATACACCCTTTCTCTTACTTTATTGCAATGCTGATTTAATATTCATGAACAGTGGCAGATTAACAGAAAAATAGCTTCTCCCTGCCCATTATGAAAAAGTCCTGCATAATTTAATGCTCAGGAAACCAATATGGCTATATATATAATATATACATGAAGTTATCAATAGCAGTGAGTAATTTTTCCTATAGGTTTTATGAACTCACCTGTATAATTCAGTACTTCTAACTGCCTGTTAGGAAGGTTATTTTCTCTCTGGTTTATTGGAACTTTTGCTTGAGGGAGGCCCACCCGAAAGCCAGGGAGTACTTCTAAAAGTGAAAAATAAAATGTTGTGGTGACAAACCTGTAGTTGGTATCTCCCTGAAGTGGCCATGAAGTGCCAGTTGTTGTGGTGCCCTTTGATGGGACAGACCAATTTGGCTTTTAGCTGCTCATAACCTGAAAAAAATCCAAAGAGGTTCATGGTTAAGTCCAGCTTTACTCCCACAATTGTGACTTTCCAGTCTGGTGATTATGAATTGGGCTTTTTTAGGCTATTAAATCCTATCAGAAGGCAATAATTTTTGGCCTTGCATTTGTGATAATCTCAGCTTTACGTTTTGAATCAACAGCTACTGCTTAAAGTGACATTTTGTGAAGGGCTTCATCTTCCCCTGCTGTCCCTGTCCTATTTCTGTATTAGTTACTTGCTTGCACTGGAGCAGTTATTTCTACCATTAATTATCTGTATCACAACAGTATCTAAAGCCCCTGGTGAGGACTGAGCCTGTGGTGCAGTAAATGCAGTGCAAATGCATGCAAGGTCTCTATCCTTGCCCTGCAGATAATAGCTCTCATTTATTTTTGTATCTGAGATGCTATCACTGCATTATCTGAACACAAATGTTTATCTCTCAGCACCTCTGTGAAGCAGTGGAATACAATCCCCAATTCAGAGATAAGGAGCTGAGAGATTGTGACTTGTCCAAGGTCACATGAAAAACCTGTGGCAGAGCTCGGAGCCCGAAATTGTCCCGTCCTGGCTCGCTGTGTGAAGTGCAGCACCACAGCTCCTTTCTGCTTTCAATTAGAAACAGATTATCTCATGTTGGCTTTAATTTAGGAAGCTATTGAGGTGGTTGTTGCAGACCAGTGAATAAAGTTACCTGGGCATTTGTCTATTACAATTAGCTGTTAATTTCTACTTTTCATGGGTGCTTGAATCCTTCCCTTTGTCTTGACAGCTCCTTTCCTTTCCATCACATCGTTAGCTGGTTCCAATTACTGCAACTCAAGCACTCCAAAGTTCACCCAAACCCACTTCAGGAAGGAATTCTTTGGACAAGGTTCAACTTTGTCAAGGCATCCTCATACCAGTGAGGCTTCCTAAGGCCCTGGATTCACACTGCTGTGAAAGCAACATCTCGAATCAGACCTGCTATGCCTGCTTTTCCTTGGGCACCACATCCTTTGTCCCCTTCACACGTGGCTCACCACCTTGAATCGTGACTTACTGTGCTGCCATTGCTTCATCTTCATTATATCTTAGCATGAGGGCCAGTACACAGTGTTGGAAGAATTTAGTTTGGTTAATTTGCTCAAGGTTTTTTGATTTCAGTTTTTATTTTTGACTACAGAATGTCTGTGTTGATTAGAGATAATGCAGAGTCCTTTTTTTTTTTAAATTATTGTTTGTTTTTTTCTAAGTGAGCTGCTTTAACCTAATTTTTTTTTTGGTCTTCCTGTCCTGACTACTCCAAAAATAATTAAAAAAACATGCAGCAGTCCTGACAGCTTTGTTTTATGCAACCTTGCTGAGCTCAGAGTGACAGCACACACTGTACCATGGAGCATATACTATGTTCTGACAAAATTATATTCTTATACCTTTCTAAGTAAGAACTTCCACTGAAATCCATGAGTTTCAGCCAAAGAGAAGCAGAAAGGTGCACCAGGACATATCAGAAAGAAAGATGCAGAAAGCTCTGCCTTTGAGGCAATGCAGTCTGGTAGGTAGAGGATGAGGTTAAAGGCTCAAAGAGCAGGATGCTATTCCTGCTGCTGTGCCTTGGCCTGACCTGTGATGTTGGAAAAGTCACTTGCCTTTGTTCCTGATCAGCTTTGATGTGTTTTGTACTCAGGTGTAACTTTCTGGGCAACCCTGCCTACATTCATACAGTGGTAAACTGATTTCTTTTATGATTTCAAAGGCAAAGTTAGTAAACTGATGGGTTATATTCAGTCACTTGGCACATCCAGAGATCACATAGTGTTGTAGGTATTGTTACAATATTGGTATTAAGTTGTTGGCTTTAGTCAAGAGCCTGAACTTCTCTTTCCATGTTCTAAGCTTTGACATGGGCATAATTATACCACTTGCTGCTGCTCTGGGCTGTTCCCTCTGCAATCTGAAATTCCAAACCATGTGGCTGATACCTGTCCCTAGAGACAGGCATACCTGGAACAGCATCGTTCTTAGCTTGCCTGTTCTTAACATCTATCCTCCAAATAACATTTCCAATATATGGATATATGTTTTATTGGATTAAATTTACCCCAGGGCTGTTGGTTTTTTACTGCAGATGATCACGTTCTACCACTTTTTTTTTTCCTGCAGAACATAACAGTCCCTCTGTAAACCACAGTATGCTGTGGAAATTTTGTTGTATTTTCCAGCCCAACACCTCATGCTTTAATCAGAATCCAAAAGGTCTTGGGGTTGGTCTTATCAAAAAGTGAATATTCTTCCCTGGTGTGTCCTTTTACAAATACTACCTTTTCCAACTTTCTGCTTAGGCTTGGGGTTTATGCCTTTAACAGGAATTTTCTCGCAGCAGTAAAGCCCAACTTGCATCCATTTACCTTTGTTTGCTTCAAAATTAATAACACTGCCTTGCTTTCTTGCATCAAACAGCATGAAAAATATGCTGTAGAACACTCCATTTCTCCTAAAAATCCCTCTGGGCTAATGCTGCTGTTCTCCATCTCTCTGCTCTACTTTGCTCTTCCAAAGTATTGTTATCCTTTGTAACTCTTGCATCTTATTCAAACTGTTGTCACAGCCTTAGTTTCCTGTGATTTCTGTGACATAATCTGCTCCCTGTAATGTAACTTATTATTTCAAACTTGGACCATCACAGATTTCTNTTTTTTTTTTTTTTTTTTTTTTTTTTTTTTCCCCAAATCCCAACTCTTTCTGGAAATAATTAAAGTTCTCTGTCACATCACAGTGCTGGAGCAGCACAGGGACCAACTCACTTCCTTTGTTTAGATAAATCAATGTGAATATGTCGAAACAGATTTTGTATCTTTTGATAGAGTTCGAGTGTTTTCTCTGCTTCTCCAAATCTTTGTCCTTTTCTTTTTAACCTCCACAAATTGCTTTCATCCTTAAGCTGGTCTATAGTGTTTAGAAACATTTTCTGCCTTATCTTCTGTTAAGAGAAATGTGTTTGCTTGGGTGTGCCCGCATAAATGTATACACACATTCATATATTTACACACATACAAAAATTTTGGAGAAACAAAACTCAAATTTTGGTTTTTATGGAGTGGATTATTCCTCACTTTTCACTGTTATTATAAGCTTTTGTAATTAATTTAATGAATAATTAGTAATTTAGCTCTGTGAAGAACAGCATAACCATCTATTAGCAGAACTGACTATTATTCAAATGTCCTTCCAAACTGGGAACTTCTGGTGGTCACTACTGTGAATAAAAGGCACAGTTCTGCTTGGATTTCTCCAGTGGTTATGCTCTTTAGGAATTTCAATCCCATTCTACCACCCTGGATTACTTTCTCAGTGAATGTTATATTCAATACCAAATGTTGATCACTTTAAAGAGAATGACAAAACCTTCTTCAATGTGGTGTCTGAGATTTAAAGGGGTTGGTGTTCTGTGAAATGAGGTTTATGGCTCTTCCCAAGGTCTTTTTCTCTACAGAAATATAAAAATGGCTTCTCATCCTTTCTTTTTCTTTCCACAAAAATTTTCTCTCAGCTCCTAGCTGACTCTGCAATAGAAAACAAAAAATGAAGATTTTTTTTTTTTGTTGTGTTGTAATATAGGATAGGAAAAAGAACCCCAAAATCTGTCAGCACCTGCTCTGCCTAGGAATTGTATCTCAATTCACGAACGTTTGGTTACTGGGCTTTGTAATCTGAATCTGTATTTTTGTATTTCCCACAAGAACAAGGGCACTCTGCACCTTTCACTTTTGCTTTTATCCTGTGTTTGTCAACTTTGAAAATGGATGCAATCTCTTGTTGGCATGGCATCTTTTCCCCAGTGTTTTTTAGGAGTGTTATGCCATTTCCTCTTGATTTCTTCGCTCATTTGACACTGACCTTGCCAATTTACTTCATCCTGGATGTCTGTTACCCTTTGTGTACTGCAAAACACATTCCACCTAAATTGCTTATAGGTTAATCCCTTTTTCATAACTTCAGTCACTGACATCCTGCTTCTGAATTAGTTACTATCATTTTGCTGACCTTACCAATCTCAAGTGCCCTTCCTCCTTTTAAAACAGCAGCCAGAATTGAATGCTCCAACCTCACTAGAATCTCAAATGCACCTCAAAACCAAATGATAATCACTCTGTTTACTCTCCAGGCTCCAAAATAAACGTCCATGATGCTTCAGGCTTTCTTGCTGTGCAGCACAGCAAACTGCACGTGCCAGTTAATTAATCATGAGTACTTGAGAGATTTTGAGAGGTAGGGGTAAAGGGTTGCAAGCTATGCATGTCTTGGTTATACTATTAAGGTTCACCTTCCTATTGCAGAGGCACAGAATAGTGGAGGGAACAATTTGCAGGTCTAAGAGACCCATTTTCTGTGAATGTTGTGCTAGCAGTTCATTCTTGACCTCTGGGAGGAGGACTGTCTTCTGTTGCTTTACAGTGCGTGATTTCATGAGCAGAATTTATTTACAGGATCTGAAAAAGCAATTTCCTCTTCAGCCAGTGATAGGGGGTTCAAAAGCAAAAGCAAAGACGATCCCTACAGGGTTTCCAGAGATAAGACACAGACCTGTCCTTCCAGAAGTCAAAACAAAGCATGTTTCAGCTCGTGGCCATCGCCTTCAGCACTGCCAATTTTCATGAGTCTCTTGGTACTATCAAAGCCTTCCTGTCTCCAGGTTAACATTGTTATTTTACTTTTTTTTTTATTTAAAAATTTAAAATCAGCTTATGGTTGTAGAGAATAAATTTTATTGCTAGAAGAAAATTTGCGTTTTAAAAGTTTCAACAATATTTTAAAAAACCCCAATAAAATACACTTAGTTGAAAGGGCCCTAATTTCAGATGTTTACATGTGTGTGTAGTTGGCACCTGACAGTAGTGAATAGCATTAATCTGAAAATTTCAGTTCAGTGATTACTGTTTAAGTGACAACTTATATAATAATACTTATATAATAATACTTATTGTATGCAATTTTATCCTTTGAAACAGGTCTTTTATAGAACTATTCTGAGTTGAAATCTAACAAAAATCTGGAAGCATTCAACACTTTTTCTGGTAGATTTTATTCAATATTCAGTGAAATTGTAATACTACAAGAAATAAACGATGGAGGGGAAAATAATTCAGTGATCCAGTAAACTAAAACTGAGGTTCCAAGCTTTCTGTGGTTGCAGACTTCAGCAGTCCTTTGTAAAAAAAGGCTTTGTCTACCCATGCTACCATCTCTTCTCTAGACAAAGGGGGGCTACTAATTGTTGTAATGTTAAAAATTATAGAATGTCGTGTTGACGTGATAGGGATTGGTGAATACAGGAGATAGATAGATAGATGAATACTTATGGAAAAAAGGTCTAAAAGTTAATTTCTTAGCATACATTTCTTCTTATAATCTCTTAATTATAGTGAGAAGAAAGAGACTGAAGTTGGTACTAGGTGAATATATGGAGAAGGTGAGGAGACAATGACAGATGCAAAGAAAAAAATAACATTAAAAGGAACATTTAAAATTTTTGAGTGAAAAGTATGCTTGCGATTAGCTTATCTCAATATTAAAATACTTTTTGGTTGATGGAGATTGACAAGAACTTTCTACCAGTTACCCATTCTGCCCATTAAAGTCCTGGTATATCATAGACTTCTTTCTCCAAATCAGATGTCCCTTCCAATAAAAAGTATGAGGAAATAAATACCTTTTCTGTGCATGACTGCAGCCTCCTTCCTAGAGTGGCAACATATAAGGATATGATATTACTGTGATGAGAAATGTTTAATTCAGGGGAGTTACAACATATTTGAAGAACTCTAGAAGTTCTTCAGTCTTTTTGCAGGTAAGGTTCTGCCAACCTGAGGTTCTCCTGAGAGAGTATCACTGGTAAAGGCACAGAGTCCTTACAGCAATAATAATGTGTGTGAAACTGCTTTGCAGTAGTCTCTGGCCAAGTGAACCTACCCCTAGCAAAGCTGTGAAAAGTGAGCCTCCTAATATGCCTAAGTTAGTGTTTTCAGGCAGCTTTAAATGAATAATTGCCTCGTGGCACAAACCTACTTAGCAAATTGTGCAGCATCCTGCCCATCAGCTCAGCACGGGCCCTCTGTGTGCTCAGTCTCATCAAGGACTCTCTCACCTTCCACCACAGTTGCTTTGGGATAAAGAAAGAACATCATAAACACAGTTTCCTGGAGGCAGAGATAAGGATGCTGGAAAAGTGTTAACATGATGGATACACAGCACATGAGATCATGCTGGTGATTGTTTTCTTCGGATAACAAATACCCACTCAGCAGTCAGACACAAACTGAACCCTGACCTGAACATCCGACTTTAGGGGACTGGTTTCAGCACACAGTGGTGCTTGAAAGTGTGAACATCAACAGAATTTATCTGCATTGTAGCTGAGATCTTGTAAAATGCCCCAAAATCGCTCCCACGATGATGGTGTAAACCCCAAGGAACTGTTGCACATTTTGGCCACAGTAGCTCACTTGGTGAATTTAGCACCAACAAATGCAGGACTTCAGAGAAGCTCCATTGTTGGACAATGAGGTGGAAGAACTGGATTTTTGGGTGACATTTGTTTTGGAAAATTAATTAATTCTGTCTCAGTATGTGAAACTTGATAAATTGCCTAAAAGAGAAAAAAGACTGGAGAGAATAAAAGGTAGGCATTAGTGGTGTTAATACACTTTTCCAAATGATATGCTACAGATCAAGATGTTCCAAGCCAAAATCCAAGCCAAAAGTTTGATACCTTAAGATGTGTAACATGTGTTAAGTATAGCTAGATGTGACCACTCTGTTTCTTCATTGTCCAATGTTGAAAATGAACAACTTTTTCTACTTAACTGGACATGGTTTTGTTCAAAACCTACGGATTTCAGCCTTGTAGTAGTCAGAGTAGGATTTTAGCCAGCAGAATAAGCATAACATATATCATCAAGTCTCAATAACTGGAGCAAAAGTCAAGTTGTCCATTGTTCTTTAGTGATATCCTAAGTTAGAATGTGGAAAAGTAACAAATGAAAACCTGAATGTTGTAGCCATTTAAACTCCAGACTAATTCAAACTCTTTGGTGGTTTTTTTTCACCAATTTTCTGTTTTCTTTTAAACATGATTCCTTTGCATTCTACAGAGCTACCCTGTGGGCAGTTACTGTGTTAGTAAGAAGAAACTTTTAGGAACTATTTTGGAGCTGCTGTCTGGGCCAATAATTCTCCCCTTGACATTCTTTTGCCTCAGCAACCTTGTCTCTCTTAATC
>WHWA01009250.1:427367-447857 GCA_029286575.1 Pitangus sulphuratus | reverse complement strand
GGCAAGGTAATGTAACTATATTTTTAATAAATTTAAGGGGTAGGGTGTTAAAATGTACTTCTTGAAAAAGCAAGTTTAACTTAGCAAGTTTAACTAATTAACTTAGGGAATTCTGAGCTCCAGTGTCTTGAAACCACTTGTTCCTGACTAAACGAGCACTAAAGGGTAATCAAATCAAAATTTTCAAGTTTGTTAAGTGACCAAACACTGCAGATGAGACAGAACCATGCCCTGTGCTTTTGTTCATTCACCTGTAAAAGAACCACAAAAGTTCAGTCTGAATGGCTCTCTTGAAAACCACCGAAGTCCTCTTCAGGCAGCAAACACACAGTGCATTTCCCCTCTCTTTTGGCAGAACACACAACTAGTAGTACCTTCTCCACTGAGATCCTGAAACAGGAGGGGATTTTCTGTTACTTTGGAAGGCAATAGCAGAGACAGACCTACTTTAGACTGGTCACTTTTCTCCCTTGGAAATATTTTTGGTCCACCCCTAACCTGCACCAAGGAATCGTTCTGGATCTCTCTAAGCCTCTCCTCCTCCACATGTAGCAGCCAGCCCAGGTTTTTCTTTGCTGCTTATCTTTTCTGTCTCTCTGCCTGCCCATCCTCTGTTCCCCTGAGAGGCAGCAAATCCAATTTCATTGCTGAAGAAGGTTAATACAAAATTTGAGCGTAAATGTAAAAAGAAACAACAAGTGGAAGAGGCAGAAAACCAAATGGGATAGAGAGGAAGGCCAGGCATACCTGGGGTGAGAAGTGGTTCTCACAGGGGAAAAATGTTAACACAGTGAGCAACTATCACAGTGTTTTTCTACCATGGGCAAGTTAAATGTGTTTAATTGTGGAAGCACTTTATAGTCGTGTGTGTTTAGTATATTTGAACTGGAAAGTGTTGTTGTACTTGGACATGATATAAAAATAAATTCTAACTTTTTTAATCCAGTAAAACAGCTTGAGCTATTAACATTAGCCATTATGGACCCCAGCAGAGGTGTAGGAATCTCATTAGGAATGTAAATGTCAGGTAGGACACTTAAAAACCTCATTATGGAGAAGAACCCAAGTACCAAAAGTGACATAAATTGCTGCCCAACTTGAATATTGCAGAAGAGAAATCCTGCAGAGCTCTGTTATGTGGTTTGATTGGAATGACAATTACTACCAGCTTTATCTTGATATAATGAAGATTAAATGTACATTTAACTAGGCTTGTGCTCGAACTGACTGACTAAAAAGAAAGTAATATAGAGAAAGGCAGTAAGTCTCTTTAAATATTGAATAAAGCTCTTAAGGCAATAAAAACATTTTGTAGGAGTTTTGTGTACTTTTAATAGTGTATCTGTTGATAGTAATACCTCAGACTGGCATGTGGTATAAAATCACATAGATATGACTCTTTCAGATCTGAAATTTAGGGGCTTGCTCAGAAAAACATGACTTCCCTACTATAAAGTTAGCTATTAATTTAGTTGAATTCCACATTTAGTTGGCTAATGCCTCCCTTGCTTCTCTTTGTGGTGGAGAAAGTAGGGTCTACCTGGCAGGAGCATGAAGAACTGCCAGGTAAGGATGGTTGGGCAGGGAGGAAAGATAACATCAGGGATTTGCAGAGGACAACACAGACACAAAGTGCTTTTTACTCTTTACCTTTCAGCTTTGTCCTTGCTCTGTCTTTCTCTCTTCTCACCCCTTTTCCCATTTTCAAGGAATCTTTGGAGTACAGTAGGATTGGCTGCCTGCTTTGATGTAAATAAAATTAAACTGGTCCCCTTGCAGGCAATCAGTTTTGATTATTTTGATTTCTCCTTGTTTAAAGGGATTGGTGGGGGTGTCACAGTGCACCCAGAACTCTGATCATGTTGGAGGCTAATCAGAATATGGAGCTTTATGGACTCTGCTGTATCAAGATTAGCCACAGGGCAATTAGGAAGAACCTAACCAGGCTCAAGATTTATGCCTAACAGAGGCATAAATATCCAGGATTCATCCTTGCATGTTCAGCAGCTTAGCTGTTCTGTATAATCAATGGCATGTTTTTTTTTTTTGTTTGGTTTGGTTTTAAATCAGTGACAGAAAATATGTCCAAACAAGGCATAGTAAGTACAGTACCTGGTGATTTTTGGTTTTAGGGTTTTTTTGGTTGGTTGGATGTTTGTTTGTTTGTTTCTGAGGAAAGAAATCAGAACCAACAAGAGATATGAAGTAATAAAGGTACTGGGCTGAGTTTGTTATACCCATAAAGCATAAATTAGTTGGGCTTTAGCTTTAAATCTCCATTGGATTTGCCCACTCACTGCTGTCCATATAAAACCATCACATTGTTTAGCACAATTAGGCTTGATTGTTTAAGCAGTCTGGATTGAAATAGCATTAATTAGTTATGTCATGCTATTATTCATTGTCCATAAACTTGCTGTTACCATTCAGATCATGCTTGGATTTACTGGCAGAGCAGAACCTTGAAAAACACATCAGACAATATATCTTATGGAGTTGTTTTATTTTTTGCTTATTCAGTTTTCTGAGGAAAGACAAATTGCAATGTTAGGAAGAGCTTTTTAAGTCTAAAATGGAGCAGGGAATGAGAAAGAACATGGAGATAGGACCAAGTTTTACCTATTTATGTTAATAGGTAGCTTTGCAACTAGAAAACCTTTCTATTTTTTCTTGTTTAATAGCCCATGTTAAAATTTCTAAATTGACTTCCTGGGTGCACAGAGTTGGTCTTTGAGTTTGACAAAGATCCCAACCCAGCAATTTACAGGCACAGGATTTTCTTTCCTTCTCACAGACATTTTACTTTGCCTTTTTCCTTTTTAGCACTTACAACAAGCACATATACTCAAGGAAGACAAAATATCCTAAATTAAGATTTGACTGGTTCATTTAAAGCAATACAAAGTCAAGCACAGAGGAACAAGAGCACTGTGTTTACTGTGGGTAAGGTTGTTTTAAAAAAAACAAAGCTGAACAAAAATGCCAACGTTTACGTTCATTTACACAAACAAGTGCCTGTTTGTGTGTGTAGTACCGGTTTTTTTTATTATTATTTAAATGAAAGGTAATTTTCTAGTCGTAAAAAGCAGGCATTACCAGATCCCTGAACTCATCTAATGGCAGTATCTCTGCTCTCTCCAAATGCTGCTTTGTGCTTGGATGGTGCACCAGCCCCTTTGGTGTCAGCAATTACTGTCATAAGCCATAAATCTGCCTCGTGAAGCGACAGTCGAGGCTCAGGATTCCTAATGCTGGCTCTCTTAGCATAATGGTTGCTTAACATAACACTTGGAGCATTACCCATGTGGATCAGAAAGAGGTCTGGAGTGGAAAAAAAAAATTGCTCTGCCTTCCGAGGAGTCTCCGAAATTATCTGCATTTCAACTGCTGTTGTTTCATTCAGCGCTGAAACTTCCTCATGGCAGAACTTCACGTAAAGACACCAAGAAGACAGGAAAAAGAGAAATGTCTGTAGTTTAAGGCTGTCTTCTCCTCTCACACCAGTGTTTTTGTACATTAAAAACAAAAAACAAGCAACAGTGGAGAGGCATAAGGGTGAACAATAATTCTTCCTCTTCTTCTGTGTTTGTTGGGAAAGCTTTTTTCATGTTGATTCATTTAAATAACACAGTAACTTAAGCTAAAATTCTCTAATCCTTCAGTGTGAGGGGCAGGAAGAAAAGTACCCTGATCAAAAAGGAGGCATAATTGAGAAACTTCATCAGTCCTTATGTGCAGTGAAGGCAAAAGAAGTGTTTACTGCTCCATTTTCTTGTTAGGGCTCCAGGACGTGTAGATTTTGATATAACCGTCCTTATTGAGTCCTTCGGAAATTTCCAGCTGATTGGGCATCATAATCCTGAAATTCCAGGCCCAGTTTGTTTTTTTTGACTTGCTGATAAGCCTGGCAACCTTCACTGCCCTTCCCTAATCACAAAAGAGAAATATTGGCCTCTTGAGTAGCTGGTGGAATTAATGCCTGATGATTTTACGATTAATGTAATCTTTATGCAGCAATTTCCACTGTTGTCCAATATCCAGGATGAATCTCTTCATAGCAACTATGAAATATTTTAAGAAGTTGTAACTTAGTCAAGAAACATGAGATCTACATCTAATCAGAAATTTCTGAATGTAAATCACATTCATGCAATGCAGACACATTTCATTGGTAAAAGAAGTCAATGGCACTAAGTAGGAAAAATTCATTCTGTGGAACATATAGGACTTTTAATGTGCTCAGATTTTGCTGTGTGCTCTTAGACTGTCTTTTTAATTTAGATTTCCCTTCCTGAATGCAAACCATATCACAACTATATGTAATTTTGATTCAGAAAAATTCCAATTGTGAATGGCTACGTGGATATCCTTTTTTTTAAAATCCTTTCAATACTATTGACATCCAAGTAAGTCTCAGCAAATGTGATTTAGTCAATAATTTCTATTGGCATTAATAGTACAATTTAGAAGAGAGTGAATCACCTATCAGACATAACAACTATTTTATTTCTGTATCTAAGACTTCATTCAGGAATCCCAGAAAATATTGCAAAACCCCTAGAATTTACACTCATTTCTAAGGGAAACTCTCTTTCAAAATCCTTCAAAGCCTGTAATTAGTATCTGAATTGCACGAAGCAAACATCTCCAAAGATCTTTGAAAATCTGGATCAGGACAAGACTCAAAAACTGTAAGCTTGTGTTAAAGCTGAGAGCAAGAATGTGTTAGTTCTCCCTTTCATCAGTTCTCCCTGCAAGTTTGGTATGGATTATCTTCTGCAGGCTAGCACATAAATCCACAGCTTCATCTCACTGGGAGTTAATTTTCTGTATCTCGAGGATAATTTTATGTTCTTGGTGCTATAAGTTTTTGCTCCTGTTTGTGTTTCTATAGCCTAAATCAACTCCAAAAACCACCACAAATTCTTGCTTTGGTGAATCATCTTTTATCATCAGGACCCTTGATGGTGGGATAAAGGATGGGATGAGACATGAAGTGGATGAGCTTCCACTTTTTCTACAGTTTAAAACCACTTTGATGGAGAATTTCCTGCCTGAGGGTCTCAGCATTGGCTAAAAAGAAACTTTCTTTAAAGTCACACAAGAGTTAGAGCAGTATAAACAGCAAGGCTGCCAATTCACTGCTAGAGACTTCTGTCAGGGGTCTGAGTGAACCTGGTACTTGATTTTGACGTGCATGTTTATTTTACACCACAAGGTTTGCTTTTTCCAATCATACTTCTCCTCGGGGTTTATTTAGCTTTGCCAATACTAACAAAACTCTTTGTGTGGTACCTGCTGGAATATTATTGAAGACATCTACCAAGTCATTCTACACCTTCATCTTAAAGTATTTTTAATTCTGCTACATAAACAGTTAACTTACTCCTTAAGTAACTGCCTTCCAAATCCCAAGTCACTTAAGCATTCTCTGATTATGTATTTACTGGATGTCACTTGTGAAATTTTGTTTTCTCAACAGTATCAGAGCAAAATGCTCTGACTATCAGAACACACTGGTGGTGTTTCATGTACTGCAGTCACTCTACCCTTGTCTGGGCCTTTCATCCTTCCTGCATTGCTTTTCCCTGTCTAAACTTTGGTTGAAGGCAGAGTCATCTGCTAAATATTTCAGCTTTTTGCTGCTTTTGAGGTGGGCATGGACTGGTAATTGCCCACTAACTTTATTATACTTTAGGGCTCCTGAGATGGATAAACAGAATGCTTTTTTTCAGTTTGATAAAGTAGAAGGACTCAGTGCTTAACAAGCAAGAGCCTCTTGGTATACTCTGTCTGCTTTAGGGTGCTCTAAATTTAACAGATCTGCAAATTAATCTCATTTGGAGCTTAATATTCTTAACAGTTTGTGCTTCCTCTGCTTTATTTTCTGCTGGCTATCACTGATCAGTGCTGAAAATTCCTATAAACCCCTGTGTAATTTAGTGGTTTTTTCTGCCACGACAATGATTATGCATTGTGTTTTCCAGGGACAAATTTCTCATGGGATTGGTGAATCAACGTTTTCTGCCAAATTTCATGAGTCTTTGGCAAAGTGACAGCATTAACTGCAAAAACTTGCTGGTAGTTCAAGCATACTAATGCAAACAGGGGCACTTTTTGTTTCCAGCTATGTATTTTAGCCATTTAGTGGTGGGATATTGGTTCCTGGGCATATGAAAGCTCTCATTCTGAATGGCAAATATATTGTTCTTTCCTCAGGAAGAATATTGTTCCCATTCCAGATGAAAACATTAATCTGAAACAGGTCATCTGAAGCTGAGAGGACTTGTTTTGATTTTTTGATGTGGGAGGAATTAGAGGAGGTAAGTTTTCCCTCAAGGTGGTCATCTACCAGGACAATGAAATGGGTCAAGAGATACATAATTTTTCATCGCCAGTCTTATATAGGGGTTTCCAAATCTTTGTACTGGCATTCCCAGTTCATCCTAGAGGATAAATACAGACCTATATACCACTTTAGGCTTAAGTGATTTATGAGCTGTAATGATGTGAAATTTTAGGTGAAATCCAAATGAGTGAGTAAAAATGGAGTCTACCTTTGAGCTGACAATGTGCTATAAAGGTGTGTTGCTTTTTTTTCTTTCTATTGGATAAAATATTTAAATTCAGCTTTGAAAATGTCAGAAGACCATTTGTTGTGAGGGGCTATGATGGGAATATTTAATTGAGAGTCTGCACAAATACTGTTCTAGGTGACTTCTCATCTGCTAGGATCTGAGTTTTACTGGGACAGATGTTGATGTGCAGCTGCAAAGTGGTTCTCCTTTCCTCTGCAGGTGCAGGGAGAAGGAATTGCAGCCAGGATGAGCCTGGTTTACCTGCTTTGGCATCTTTAACCTCCAGGCCCTGCTGCTTGTGCTCTGCTCTCCAGCTGAGGAGACTTTCTTGCAGTGAGGTGAGAAAGCAACATTTAGATCCAAGCAACCTGGCCAGAATATTTTAATATTTAGCACTGAACAGCTATTTCCAGTTCAGGGGGGGGGCTTCTAATTTAAAGTAGCCCTGATGGTTTGGATGGGAAAGGGAAAACCTGGAAGTCCTGCATTAATCCAGTTAGTCAGTCCAGATACCAAGGCTCCAGGCAGGACTCAGGATAATTAAACCACGTATTTATGTGGTGGTTTTTTGTTTTATTTTGTGGTTTTTTTTCTTTTTTCTTGCTAATACCTGAGCTGGGTGTCCTCAATTTATCATGTAAAGGTACATTTGCTGCAGTCATGCTTTTGACTGTGGTGTAGACAGAGCCTACGACTCTCATTTCTCAAGGGAAATAGGCAAGTTTTCCTGGCATAAATAGGAAAAAAACCCCAAAAAACCTCCAATGACTGCATCTACTTTTCTTCATTATCTTCATCATTTTACTGCTGCTCTTAGGCAACATGTCAGCATTTAGCCATAAATATCTCTGCCATGTAAAAGATGTATACTGACATAAACATCACTCTATATTGCAAGTACAAGTAAGATTTCCAAGTGGTTTTTTTTGTTTGTGTGTGTGTCCTTCTTTTTTTCCCTCCCCCCCACAACTGCAGGATTATTTCAGAGGGTGAGATTACTTTACTGATCTTGATCCTTATTTTCTTCTAATGCTCCTTGCTTTAGAAGTGAACCAAACAGCACAGATTTGTTTTGGATAGAAACTGTGAGGGTTTCCTGCAAGAAAAGCTACTATTTGTAAACTCACGTGCTCAAAAAGAAAGAAACACGGAGTTGTTATTGTGGCAATTTTATTTGATGAAAATAGAAGTGAATCTTTTTGAATTTTACTGAAAAAAAAAGGAAGACAAGACTTGACTTCTTTATATAAAATCCCTGTTTGTGGATAAATTTTCAAAAACTAATGAAAATTTCATCCTTTTTAAATTAAGCTACAATTTGGCACTTGAAAGAAATAAATGGCTTGGAGTAAACTGATTAAAAATGTGGAAAGGGCTATTATGAATTTTCCCTGGATTTAAACCGCCTGATGTGATTGAGTCAAATCATTACGTGCCACATTCACAATCTGTACCAGCTGACTTTAGGGGCACTTCATTAGTGAAATGCCAGGGAGAATTTCCCCTTGGCTGAAAAGGTAACAAATGCAGAAGATTTCAGAAGCTTTGAATCCTCATTAATCTAAAACATGGAGAATCAAAAATAACAATGAAGTTTTCACTTACAATGCAACTGATCATGTAAGTGATCCACATAGGCTAGAATCACTATACCATTTTTGTTATTTTAGAAACTGCTAAACATAGAAAATGGATATATAATGTAATCCTTGCAGCGTTTTTCACGGGAAACTCTAGTCTGACTGTGTTATCTAGTTGGAGCCTAACCACTAGTTATTGCATGGCTCCTGAAATTCATCCTAAAAACAACAGTCAATTTATCCAAAATAAATTCTAGCTCTTCAACACATCAGTCCTTCAGATGAGTTTTGCATGAGCTTGAACAACTTTTGCTTTATAGAAGCCATGTGTCTTTCTTATGCAGTGCCAGCAGTAAGTTGTTTTTCTACAAAGTGTGAATGGATTCAGACTTTTTGTCTTGTTGCTGCCTCTGGTAATGACTTCTTTTTTGTTCATGGCAGCAGTGACTTCTTAAACAGAAATTGTTAAACTGGAAGTTTCTTTTTAACATTTCTAGATAAATAGTCTGATTTTGGCCTCACATTTTGTATACTCGAGGGACCTCAATGCTGCTGTTATTGTTTTGACTCCATCCGAAGTCATGGTTTGGCTTAGAGGGAAACTGAAGACCTACAGTTCAAATAATTAGTACCAGTTAAAAATCATTTGGGGATCTGTAATATTTCAGACCGAGGTTTTTAATCTTTATATTCAATTAATTAAATTCTGTATAAGATCCACGCTGATTATAGGAGTAGTATCAGTCCTGTTGTGTTATGGGTTCTCATCCAGCTTTGAAGTCAAGTTTGAAATTGCTTCCTGTCTGCAACTGTTTTAGCAGTCAGACTGAGTTAAGATGGTTGAATAAACCCACAAATGTCAGTAAGTAATGACAGCTTCCCACAATTTCTGAAAAATCCCAATATTGCCAAAGAGGAAATTCATGTGCTATGGGCACAGAAATAACAGAAATGAGTGTACTCTCTGAAAAGCCTCTGAAGTTCCTTTGCAGCTCTGACACTACAACTCCACGAATATGTAACCGGTTTTTTTCATTAACATAAATCTTTATGTATTATGGTGTCAATTGAGTGAAAGATGAGGTTTCCACACAAAAGTTTTTAAGCATTTTGTAGGGAGAGTGATTTAAAAGGGGATGACAGATACAGGAACCTCAGCCTACAGTCTATGCTCTGTTATTCTAAGGCAGTAGAATAATATAAATACAGTGACAGGGAGAGCCAAAATTGGATTTTTTTCCATAAAGGACTGTTGAGAGGTTTCCTACTTTTTCTGTCATAAAGTAGGCTAAAAGGTTGAAATTTTTAAATTGGAGTTGTGTTTGTAGGATATTCTATTGGTTTCCAATTTGTAACATTATCAATTATATATATATGTGTATATATACAGTGATAAAACCAGATTTTTAGGGAATGATTCAGCTGTCAAATCACATTGGTCTGACGTTAGAAACATTACATCTTGACTTCAAGTGCTTTTCCAGAAGGGTGGAGGCTCTCAACCACATATGCTGTCCCAATATACATCTGACATACCTTAAGAGAGTCTAAAATAACATTATATGCATATACTCAGGCAGCTGAATATCATTATAATCATATGCATAACATTCTTATTTCTATGGCTTGGCTTTTTATGTCCTGTGGAAAGAATAATTTTTTTAAGGTATGAAATTATTTCTATGAAGAACTTAATGAAGTAGAGCATTTAATTATTTAACTTGGTTGCTTTAACTTAGAACAGTTTGCCACAGAAAATTTCTTAATCCTGACTAGCTCTTTGTGCCTTAGATACCTTAAATGACCGTAACAGTAGATAGCAACTAGCAGATAGTTTAAATTGATGGGTTAATACAAGCAGTAGTTCAAGAAATTAATTTCAGCCACAACAAATTGGGTGAAACTTATGCTTAACTGTTTTCAGATATAATTTTTAATGCTGTACAAACGATACTATGCAATGAGCATGTAAGACACACAGTTGCTTAGTTTCCAGTAGGCAGAAAAATGAGGATGCTTATGAAGAAAACTAACACTGAAATGAAAATTAGGAAAAAATAAAAATCAAAATGTGATGTATTGAAAAGATCTGACAGAGCTCTGGTGTAATAAGTGTAATTAATGAACATGTATTTGAACATGTGGGTGACTTCCATCAACATGCTGTTGAGCTGACAGAGAGAGAGTTACAAAAGCTGTTCACAGATAGGCATTTTTATGCCCTTTTATTGTCTTAGCCTTGCTGATGATTCCTGGGAGTTGAGTGCAATCCCATCCTGTGGTAACTTGTATATGACGTGGGGGCAACCCAGGACAGTAGCAGTAGTTTACCTCAGAGATGTTGTGTAATGTTCAGCATCTTCAGCAGATTACATGTGTAGATTTATGAGATCAGAGATGTTTGTCCTGCAAACTTAATTTTTGGAGCAATTTACAATCCTTACATGAGGTTACCCTCCACGTTTTATACTGGATGACTGTAAAAGGTGGAGGGCTTGTTCCTGCCTTCTGCTAAATTATGTAATACATCCCACTGGAGTAAGAACAGAAAGGCAAAAGAGAAAAAAGCAAGAGGTTGTTCAGAGATGAATTCCCACGAGGAAACCCAAGGTTTAATCCCAGGAAGGAGAAAATCAAGAACTGATTCTCCCCTGTCACACTGATAGAAGAAGGTGCACCAGAACCCACTGAGTCACCGTTTATCAGTCATAAACCAAAATATTTTTCTTAAAACTGTGGGCAATAGTTTCCCTGTTTTTCATATAAAAAAACATTAAAATTATAATGTAGTAAATGCAGAGCAAGTAAATATATATAATCAGTATATAAAATTGCTGTATTTTATCTTTCCTCTGGCCAACACAACAGGGAGAACACATGGTGAGAATATCTCTGTTGAGCATTACTGACAGAAGCTGCAGCAGAGAAAGCCAATCAGCTTGCCATGCAAATAGCAGCTCTCAGGAATCAGCCCAGTCTCCTGTTTGCCAGTGCAGGAGAAACACAGTGTGGTAGACACAGGAAATTCAATGCAACTGCAACACCTTAAATACTCAGAGATTCTAAAGGTCAGAGCAGTCTGGGTTTCCTGCTTTCACTTACTTCTACTACACCCCTCCTTTTTGTCTTCAAAAAGGAGAAAATTGCTTTTGACTTCAGTTTTGTAATGCTGCAACTCATGACAGCCCAGTAAATAACTTTTTTTGCAGAAATAAGTGATGCAATTTTTCTCTTTTTCTTATCTCAAGCATGCTCACACTCAAGGAATTGCTGTGAAAGTAGCCAAAGGATCATCTTTTCGTTGAGTATTTGTACAGTACCTGCTACTGCATTTGTGCATCCCATGCACAGGGGACACCCAGATATTCAGATATTCAATGCTTGATACTATAAGTGTATTAATAACAGAGAAGCAAAACTGAGCTGGCAGTTGGATTTAAGCAGTGATTGTCAATAGAGGTCCAACTCTACTTGGTATCTGAGAGAAACAGTGTATTTGAGCCAGGTCAGGATCAGGCAGCTAGTCAAAAGTGGAGTGGAATTATCTTAATGTTTGTATAAGAGTGGACAAGCATTAAAAGGGAAATCTTAGTATGGAGAAACGTGTCTAGAAAGGAAAATCATGCTGTGCTAGAACAGAGAGCATAAGAAATGTGATGTTAGCTTCCAGTTCACATGTGAGACTGATTTCATCATGCAAAGTCACGGGAGCATTGGCTGGAAGGAACCTGGACAGGTCCAACCATATGCTCAGTGCAGGGCTGTCACCAATGGGTAGATGAGCTCAGCTGTGGCTCTACCCAGCTGAGCCTCAAAAACCACCTAAGAATGGAGATTCTGGCATCTTTCTGGGCAGAGAAATTAAGAAAGAAATATTCCCCATAAATCAAACTGAAGCCAATGGTGGGGATGCTTCTGATCATTTCTTTGTGCAGACCCGAAAGGACACGTATACAGCTAAAAGTGATGATTTGTTTATTCTGTTTAATTTTCATAGATGTGTGGATCCATATTATGGTGCTGAAAAGATGCATTGTTTTGTTTTTGACACAGCCAGGTCTCTTCACTGGGCTCTGGGTGATTTATGCACAGCAGTAAAAGGCATTGTCAGTAAGGCCCCAGTAGAATTTGGATGAGCAGGTGAAATTTTGGTAGAGAGCCATCCTTTATGCATTTAACTGCTATTTTTCAAGAGGGACTATTGGCTGTGAGTTTCACAGATATGTGGAAGAGAAATATGACCATTTCCTTAACAAATGTGACTTTACTTGTATCTCTCATCTGGACAACAGACTGATCTGAAGGGCTTGGGTACAGCAGGGAGTGCAGTGATCCATATTGCAGGCACTGCTGGATCACTTTCCTCTTTTTCAGTGGTGACAGTTATCTGGGGGTGTGAACATGTGCTGAGAGTACAGCACAAAGATTTTAACCGTTTATGCTGCTGGGAAACAACAAAATGTGTTTTGGGTTTTTTTCCCCCAGTGCAAAATAAATGCAATGTATGAGTGCCTGTACAGAAATCTGGGAGTTTCTTGAGGACTTTAAAATGTGGTTGTGGTGCATAGAATAAGAACCTACTACAGTGTCACCTAGCAAGTATTTTTCAATCTTATGAGTGGGGTGTGGTGTTGCTTTGTTTTGGTTTTTTTTTTGGCCTGAGTTCTTGTTTCTACTTGCAGTTTCTGAATCCTGCGAAATTTTGTTGCAGAACAAGAGAGTTGATTTAAATTACTGTTAATGGTATTTCTATGTGGCTCACTGCAGGTTTTAAGAGCTACATGGCTGATAATTACTAATTTCACCTTGTTGTCATGGGATGCGTGCAGTAAAAAGATGATCCATGAGAATAAAGCAGGATATGTTGTTGAATCAAATTAGAAAGTTGGGATTTCATGTGGTAACAGCACATGTGTGATGGAACCTGAGATAAAGTACAGAAGCTGCTCATTTGGACTGTATTTGATTGTTGTTATAGCACTGTTTTCAAACATTCAAGTCAAAAGTATATTTTGGATTTCCATTCCATTCTCAGTATTTCCAACTTATCCTTTGGTACTCCCCAAAAAAGAAGAGACATTATGTAAATGTGAAGGGATTCCCACATCCTTGACTGCTCCCTGACTGAGATTTTCAAGTTGGAATTAAAAAAAAAAAAAAAAAAATCTATGTTACACAGTTAAAGCTGGTGTCAATTGTACCAAATTGCTACTCTAAGCTATTTTAAGAGGTGTCATCTATTTGTGAGTGATATTGCCAAGTTATTCCTTACTTGTATTTGGTAATAGGATTTTATAAAAGTGAATACTTAGAACTCTACTCGGTGTTTGGTTCAGATTGGACTGAAGTCTCACATGAAAGGAACTGGATCTCATATCTTGTTGGGATAAAGAATGCATGTTTTTGCTTGATCTGGTTGCACTTAAGCTCATGCAGCTGAAAAAAAAATCTGTCAAAGAAAGTCATGTGTAGTTTTGTTTGTTTGCCTTTTCCCCCAAAATGCCTGCAGCGGGAGTTTGTGTCCACGTGCAACTCTCTCAAAATTGGGGTTTCCCTTATAAGGTGTGCAGAAGTTTTGTTTTTTCCTTCTTGATTTTTGTTCTTGAGATTTTACAGCGTTCTTTCTGGTTGAATAGCTGAACAGCAAAGCAGAAAGTCAGCCATTCATAGCATGTAATTAAGGTTTTTAGAAGCTGAGCATTTGTCTCTAGCATAGGAAAAAAAATATTTGCTTTTGTTGTCAGTAAATACCATGAATACATCTCTTTCATTATTACAGGTAGATTTTTGACAGACCAACATTTGACCAACATTTCTTTGCAAGGGAAATGGCAGAAGAGGCTGAAAATCAGAAGTGATCTTTAATGTAAGTGCTATAACAAAAATCACGTTTTCATTGCACATCTTCACAGAAACCTGTGTGTGACAATTTAGGACAATCAGTGCCAAATAAAGTCCCGTGCCCCACGCTGAGCTTGGAATCAGCATTTAACATGCAACCCTCAGGAGAGAAATAGGTGGGACTGGGGGAAGGGAGGAGGGGATGAAAACTGCCTGGGATGAAAACTATGAAAAGTAGAAAAATAGATCCCCTAATGACAAAATATCACACCTGGTGGTGATGCCTAGGCTCTCATTAAGCAATGATTATTGCCTGCTGTGTATAAAAATAGCCACCACAAATAGCACAGCTTAGCAGTGCTAATTTAATAGTTGAATGTGCTTACTCAGTGGAGCAGAGAGAATAATCTGGTGGGAGTGGGATAGCGAATGATTTTAGTCCTTCATTTCTACTTCTAGAATAACCACAAACAGATCACAATTTCCTTGAGTGCACCTCTTCAAATATTTTTTATTAACAGCTTTTCCCAGATAATAATTTAGTGAGTTGATTGTTCATGATTATTCTGAATTCAAACCATGGTGTGTACTTGTGGTTAATCAGATAAGTCACATTTTATCATTTTCGTGGACTGACTGGGTAAATACACAACAGCTTTCAGGAAGCTGAACCCAGCCATATGTAAAAGAAAACAAATGTATAAACCCCCACATATTTCTAAACAAAATCATTACTATATGAATGTATTCTGCTTAGAAGAAGAAATCTCCAGGCTCTTGTTCCTAACCTGAAATCTCAAAAGAACCATTACTGCATTGAACATTTTTGTTGTATCTCTGACTTCTGCTAGAGCAATAGTGCAAACAATCAACAAATAAACTGTTCTTTACGTACCACATGTAATGATACATGTTGTATATATATATATATAGTGCTACACACTTCTATATGTATGGTGTATATATATAGTTATGTATATAGTGATGGACTTGGCAGTGTTAGTCTGTTGTGTTGGACTTGATGATCTTGAAGGTCCTTTCCAACATAAATGATTCTGATTCCATATGTTATCCTATGGTCATGTTTTTATCTGTAGCTGTTGGGAGAAAAGAAAGATTAAATAAGAAGTGAAAATAATCTTGAAACATAGCCAGATATAATGTTTTTCCAACTCTGTAAATTGCTGGTAATTCATCCTTACAAAAAGCAGGAGTCAAGTTAACTAATTTGGAAATAATATATTAAAAGGATGCTTGAAAAAGGAAACTACCAGAGTTTTATGACAGCAAATGTGGAGCACTACTACAGTTATCTGTTTTGGCACATCAGTGTACTTTTCAAGCCCTCCAGTCTCTTTATTCATCTACAGGAATTCAGGGTTTATTTCAAAGGGTCAGGAAGGGGAAACAGTAGCCAGGAATGTCCTAATACATTGGAAAGTGATGGTGCTGATTTTAGAGGTACTAAATGTGGAAGGTATTGTCTGTGTAGTGCATAACTCTGTTCCATTTAAACTCTGGGACTTGCTAGATGTGGTTCTGCAGTGATTAGAATGAGACTCACATATGTAACTGTAATGTTTAAATATTAATTCATAAAACTGGAAATGTTAACTCTGAAATGAAGCTAAACACCTTTTCCTGGGAGCATTTCTTTACTTATGGTGATTACTTATGCTTTTCTCCATTTGTCTCCCCTTTCTCCTTTTAAAAAACAAAAAATAAATAAAATATTGCAGAAGAGCCAGATTCATTTGCTGATTCAATTTGCTGCAGAGGGAACTGTCAGAGCAGCAGGAAAGAACAAGCATGAGAGGATTCTTCTGCTGGTTTAGAGTTGTTTGTGCAGTTCCTTTTTCCAAATGTATGAAACCACAGCTCTGGCACCTTTTGACATGAGGCAGCTTAAGAGAGAGTCCCATCAAATGAGCTGTTTTTTTTTTTTGTCAGGAGAAATAGGACAAAAATTGAATTTTTATACCTAGAGGTGCTAAGTTTAAATCATCATTTAGTGATTCACTGACAAATACCTGCATTCCGTGGTGCCTAATCCCAGGTTGCTTTTATTTGCAAGTTTAGGCTTGGACATAATGTTTGTTTCACTGCAGACTGAAATTTTGAATTTCAATTCCAGTTATGGCAAGTGTCTTGAAAACACAGCTAAACGGGACCTCCACTGCTTGGACATTTAGTACTCCAAATTTCTCTTGCTTATTTGGACAATTGATACGGTTTCCAAAATAGTGATAACAAGGCCCAGACACAGCTGACTTTGCTGTGGCAGAAATGAAATGAAGGAAATCTTGAGACTGATCTGTATCAAAGGTACTGTTTCACTTCAATAATAATACCCTGAATTAAATAGTGGCAGATAGAATTACTGTGTGGTCTAAAATGTAACCATAAGTAGGAAAGGCTTTGTCTCAGTGAGCTCAGGGACATGAAGGCATCATCTTTCCCTGTCCCCCAATCTGCAGTGTCCAGCTGCACTTCTTCACTGGGAACTTTAGGAGTGACCTGGAAAATGCTCTCTCCATTCCCATCCACCTTAACTGGAAATGATTAAACCCTCTTTATTCAGAGGATGCTACAAAGCTTCCTCTCTTGCTTTCCCCTAGGAGGAGGATGTTTTCTAAGGATGGGTGTTAGATGATATTCTTTATTTCCTGGTTTTGGAGAGATTTTTAGTTAATTTGCATAACTAAGGCTAGGTAGGGGCTTTGTAAGTGCTATAGAGGCACATATTTGATAAAACTGGTCCTGGTTGGGTTTACTGCTACCTTTTCTCTCTGTTTTTTCCCCTCTCACCCTCCTGCCTTCCTTCACTATACACTCCTCTGCTTCACAGGTACCAAACTTCAGCTTTCCTCAGTAAATTCCCAGCTTGTATTTGTCTCAGCTTTGTCTTGTCTCTTTTGACTCACATTTCCCCTTGAATCTGTTGTGTTTATTAAAGACTGGAAGGAACCTGCCTGATTTTTCCCAGCTGCCTCTGTTGGTCTTGTAAAGACTTTCCTTCTGTCTTCAAATCTGAATTTATCCAGCAGAACTTGCATCTCATTCATATATATTTCTTTTTCCCCTCAGGAAGATTACACCAAGGTTAGAGGCACATCTTTAAAACTTAATTGCAAGTATCAAGAGGAAGACAGAATGATCAAAACTGAATCAGAGGTTAGATGTGATGTATGACAAAATTAAAGCCACAAATGGCACGCAGTTCATTCAGGAAAATTTAAACACTGTAGGATGATGTATACACAAATACCTGTTTTCTAGAAGCACAGTGGTGATTTATGAGCTCAGTGATTTTGAAAATGAGAAATGAGAAAGTTTCCTGGAAAGCTGTCTTTGCTTCTCTAAATGAGTCACAAATGGACTAAGCCAGAGAGCTCTGCTGTCACCACAGGTATGGGCTGACCTGAACTTTTCCTCTAGTGGACATTTAAATAAAACCCAAGTCCTTCAACATTCTCTTAGAGTGCTTTAGGCTGCATTAGTTATATCGCTGCTGTTTAATTTTCCTGAACTGAGAGCTCTTTGGTGAAGTTCTAAACTAGTGCTTCATTATGTTTTCTAATTATCTGTGCAGATAACTGCTGTTAATTTGCCTAAAAATGAATTTCGGTATGTGTGGAGGAATAATATTAATAGAAAGAAAATTAACTGGGTTTTTAAAAAGTGTTGCAAATTTTTAGCTTGGCTGAAGTGAGACTTCTCTTAAAATCAGGAAGAAAAAGTCTGAAAATAGAGGTTTGACTTGTTTTACTTGATCTGAAATCATCAGTTCATCCTGCCTCATAGGCTTTTTATAATTTGACCTTGAGTGAGAGACCTTCCATTCCTGATAGAAACTAATTGTATGTGTGGTGTTCAAATCACAGTGTTAAAATTAAATTAGTACTGCACAGGAGGGGATAATACAAGGGAAAACATGGTGTCTTTATGGGCTATAAACCTGAGTGAAGTACTGTTTTCAAACCAATAAAATAGCCATAAAATCATCCTTAGTATCTATGATCCAAGTATACCCCCAAAAGTTGTAATTTATACCTTAAATGCAAAAAAACTGCGGAGACTGAAAAACTACACTTGGATGCTGGCAGGGTCAGGCAATGTTTTTAGGCTACTCAGGAACCGTAAAACTTCCTAGAAAAATTAGGCGGGGGGGGACATGTGCCTTGTGCTGTGACATTTGTAATGATAATAACCGGTCTGCAGTCAATTGTCTGGTGCAGGATGATGTCAGGCTGTGGGTAATGTGCCTTTTTCAGTAACATGACAATAAGCCTTAGAGAGCCCATGACAGTGTGGATTGCAGTGGAGTTAAATTAAGGTTTTTTTTACCCCAATGCTGAGGGCTGACGTGAAAAGTTTTTAATATGTTCTTTGAAGGCAAGTCAGGTTTCATTATATTAGCACGAGCCTTTGAGTTGTGCCTCTCTTTTTTTAAGAGCACACGTTTTAAATTAATGCAGTTTCCATCTTCCCCCTTTTTTGCAGCGTGCTTCACTTTTGCAGTGTGTGTACACAGCCATCCGATCTCAGCTTGTTTGCTCTGAAGATAATGTAAGTTTTGCCAGTGGCTTTGACAAAGAAAAGCACTTTGCCCAGTAATTGCTTGTAATATGCAGATATAACTATCTATAACAATAACCTGCTGCATTTCAAAAAGAGAAGGAACAAGAGATACGAAGCCATAACACCGAAGAACTCTTGGGCTTCAGTTCTCATTTGCACTACACCCCCTTTTCATCCTGGTTAGCTCTGGCAATGTAAATCACTCTTGAAACAGTGTAATTATGAACTTGGGTCACTTCAAGGTTATTTTACTGTGGCACAGTGTAAAGAAGCCTTTGCATACCTGGAGGGACTGGTATTTAGGTACTGTCTTCAAACATTCTTCTTCTGTAAACAGAAATATGATATTGAAGACCACGTTAGAGAAAAAGTGCTGGCCCCGCAGCACAGAATGTGATAATGAATCTATTCTGTGCTCTTCTGGTTAGCAAAGTCACTGCTTTCCAAACTGCCAACCTCATCCAGAAGGGTCTGCTGCTATTTGAGTGCTTCCTGCCCTTTGCAGGGGTGTGACTCAAACAGCAACTCAGAGAATAACTAAAAAATGTTGATTTGAAAGGGGAAAAAAAAAGTCTGAGCTGCAGAGCCTTGCAGTTCAATGGTCTTCTGTAAACTGAAAATATTGTTTGGCAAATGCCATAAATGAGTGTGAATGTCTTCACTGATTTACATGTGGGGGCAAGAACTCAGACTGACATGCCCTTTGCTCTTTCCTTCCTTTGTTTGGGAAATATTACTCGGCAGACTGAACGATGATGAAACTTGTCCTGCTTCTGAAAACAGATAAAATGTGCATTGTGACAGGAGCTTTCTAGAAATGCTGAAATATCAGCTGTGATACCGTGCCCTCTGGAATATCCAGAGACATTTAAGGAGACTGCTGCCCAAGGATTACACCTGCTGCCGATCTTGTGACACACATTTAGTGGGGATTCCCCATTTAAAGCCATTTTTCTGAGCCTACTTGTTAAGTGGAAAAAGTCTCAGCTTTTGTTTAACCAAACTTCTCTCTTCAGAGAAAGACCTGTAATTGTAAAATCAAGCTGAAGGCAAGATGAACAAAATCCCCGTCTCAGACCTGTGTTTGATTTCAGTTGTTTCAGTTTAGGCCGGTCTCAATTATTTGTGTGTGGGTTCCCTTTTGTACTCAGCTAACACCTATTTGTTTTCTGAGAGTAAGAAACCATAAAAAGTAAATCAAAAAGCTTATGGCATTAATTAAGATCTCCACTTCCACTTGCAGCCATTTTTTAAAAAAATAAATAAAGCAAATCAGGGTCCTCTTCTACTGCTCTGTGACAAAATTTTGATGTTGCAAATGCATTTGAGAAAGAGCTTTGAGTAAGCAAAGAAAACCCTGAACCTGCAAACTTATTATGAATGAGTAATCACTTGATCCTCTTGGGTTCTTTGAAGGTCCTTCACACTGAGTAAAAAGGGCTGGACCAGTCTTGGAAAATGTAGTATCTCTTCCATCCACATTCCCATTTATTTGGCTCTTGTAGCTGAGTTCAGAGATTTTGGTGAACACTGTAAAATATATATTATTTGAATACAATATCGAACAAGAAAAATTCTGCTGAAGCACAAACTCTAATGGTTCACACCTCTGGACTCTCATTTCTAATTTATTTCTTGTCAACAGCACAAAATGCATTTGGCATCTTCCTTTAGTGCTCACGCATCTGAAACTGCTGCTGTGGCTGCAGTTCCGCTCCAGTGAAGTTAAAGGAACTTCATTTGCTTGTGTTTTTGGCAACAGAACAAGAGAGTTGATAAGAAAAGGTCTTTGCCAGTTGTTTAACAGCTTAGCAGTGATACAAGATAGTGTCTGTGAGGTACATCTGTGAATCAAAGTGAGTGAATGGAGTATATTTGTCTGCATTAAAGAAAAAACAAACAACCAGGGG
>WHWA01009250.1:384404-396806 GCA_029286575.1 Pitangus sulphuratus | reverse complement strand
ATGTTATTTACCAGAAGGGGGATGCTTTGAGCCCGTAGATGCCCAGAAGAAAAGGCACAAGGAAAGACTTAGGTGTTTAGTGGCCTTGCTTTTCCAGAGTTAGTTGGTTGCCTTGGTCCTGGGAGCTGAGTTAAAGCTGGACAGAGGCTGTTCAAGAAACTTAAACAGAAGTTGTCTGCGCCAACCAAGGAAAGAAATTCTGGAGAAAAAGGCACGAGGAACATGCTTAGTTTGTGGCACATAATGGAAACCTGAGCCCCTTGTGGGAAGGTAATGGAAGCAGAAGAATAAGCAGAAGACAGGGATATGAAAAAGTGGCTTGTGGGTGGATGGGAATAGAGCAGTCATTTAGTCATTTACCTTTGTTATAAATATTTGTATTTCTCACATATGGAAATAGTGGAAAAAGATGTTAGCAGGGTTTTGGTTGCAAAGGCAGCAAATGAAGTCAGGGCAATTCCATTTTTCATACGGATAGCTCAGCACACATGTTCTGCATTAATTACCTCCATAAATTCTGGTAACCTGGCAAACAATGGAAATATGTTGGTGACATCACTGTATTGGAAAATAAAAATGGTTTTAGCATCTTGATTTTCTCAACATGACATTTGAGGAGATTTCTTATGCTATTGGCATTTCACTCCCCCCAGGTTGCACCATGATGTTTAGTCATTTGCTCTGTGGGTTTATTTTATCTGTGGAGTATCCATGTAAGGACCCAAGCATTTCCTAGTCCATTCCAGCTGGAGCTCTTAATTCATGGAAGTAGAGAAGAAAAGCTTGACAAAACTATCAGGGCACACCTGAGTATGTGGCTTTCCAAATGTAGTACTTCATGATTCTCAGATATATATATATTTTTTTTTTTACAAGTCTTAATTTCTGTGTTTCAAACTCACAAAACCAAACCCAACACAACTCTCTTCCCTTGCAGGGGTTTTGTTTTTCGTGCCCCATGCAAGGAGTTTCTTAAAAACGAATTTTTTTTTATGAGTTGTGGCTTGCTGCCAGCTGATTCACTGGGGGGATATCACAGCCTTTTTAACAAATGAATAGTCATTTCCTGGACTTGCGCTCTGGTCCCTGTCTCAAAAATGTCTGTCCTCAAAGGGGTATTGATCATTTGCTATGATTTGTGTTGATTTCAGGGCCTTGAATATGTTTGAACTGCAGTAAAACTTGTGGCAACTTTTAGGAACTTTCAGTCCTGGGTGTTGTGGGTGCACAAGAGTCTTTTCTGGGACGCTTTGTGACGTCTAGAATTCTGGAAACTGAGCATGTCATACCAGGTTTGGAATTCTCAGTTTACCTTAAGTGAACTTGGGACATGATGATGCAACATTTATTTTCCCCTTTAAGTTGCTGGAAGCCTCCCCGAGGGGGATCTTTGCCATGCTCTGGTAGACCCCAAATCTATCAGCTCTTTAGAGAGCTCAAGTCTGTAAAACTAGTGAATACTGCAAATTATTCTTTTTTCTCCCAAGGGAGTAGGAGTAAAGAAGTAAAAAGAGTTAGATGTGCTTGAGAAGTGCTTTAGAACTCATTAAAATTATTCAAGTAACGTTTGCTGTTGAGTTTTGGCTCAACAGCACATGTGGTGCCATTTCTGTGACTCAGAGTTTGGGCACCCAACAGGACTGGCAATTGTGACACATCCTGCAAGAGAGCCACCTCTATTCTGGGCTGGTGAAAGGCAGGGAGTGCCTGGGCTTAGGTAACAGAATCTCTTCCATAATTTCTGTGGTTTTTTTTTTTTGTTTGTTTGTTTGGCTTTTTTGGTTGGTTGGTTGGGTTTTTTTCCCCTGAGAAAGTTAAACTTGGGTTTTGGAGCCGAAACTCCCTTCAACACAGTAACCCCAATCTTACATTTCCATGTTTAACACAGTGCCTCGCTGATATCAGATTTAATGCCACAGTGGTGGAGTAGAATGAGATTAGTGGGATTTGTATTTGAATGGGAGTTTAGCTAAACTGTAATTCAGGTATCTAAAGGCTTTATGGCTCTTGCCCTTTGTAGGAAGTACTGGAAAAGGACCAATTGGAACTGTTTAAAAAAAAAAAATAAAAACGCAAAGATGCGAAAGCATCACAGTAATTTGGAACCCATTAAGTTAATCCATTTTTAATTTTTATATCCTTGCCTTAATGAAAAGAGCTGGCACATATCAACTTACAGGAAATAGCCTAATAAAACCAAAACCTTATTAGACCCCTTTGATAAACATTGCATTCCAGCCCACTACCAGTCATATGTTTTTGCATACTGGGAAATTGAGCTTTGTGCCACTTGAACAATATCAGGAGGACTCTCACGTTTCAAACTAATAAAGAAGAAGAAATAAAATCTGTTTTGCCTGTGTTCATCCATGAGGATGGTTGTCAAGATAACACAGACAGGTATTCTGAGAAAAAGCAGTGTAAAGGTGCAAAAAGAGCTGCTGGTTCATATGTCATCACTGGAGCAGAAATGGCTTGTCTTTGTTTTCTCTTTACAGTAGCCGGAATAACTCCTGCAAGGTGCCACAGTCAGGTGGGGGAAAAAGTTTTTGATGTTCTGTGAACACTCTTGGGGAGTGTGTTTGAGAAGAGTAAGATCTGGGAGGAAAATGAAATTATTCTTCTTCAAAAGCTGGGGGAAAACTACCACGAAATTAGAATTTGCCAAAATTGATGTTGTAAGCTTGTATGTTCCATAGAAGCAATATTCTGTAGGGTAACTTGGCAAATATTGCTAATTATTTGTCTTTTCATATGATATCTGTAACAAAATCTCCTAACTTTGGAAACAGTTATTTAATGAATGTTTAAATGAAAATAATGGAGACTTGGACTACCCAGTCTTTTCTGAAGACTCCTGCCTTCAGTCTTGGAGCAACTATTTTTTAATTAATTTTGGTTTTCCCTTATTTGCTCCTCTCCTTCTCCCACCCTGGCGGAGTTCTTGGGTCAGCAGTTTAACCCCAGATTAAACGTGACAGTTGCCAAATTTGAAATGTTCTGCACAAAATTATATTTGTGTTTACAGTAAAACAGCCCAGGCAGGAAGGGTTGAAGGTGCAGACCTCAGAGTGTTGTGCCTCTCCAAGGAACTGCAGTCTGGCTTTGAGCTGGAGTAGGAATCTCACCTTTGGAAAAGAGTTGGGTGGTAAATGGGCCAATCTGGATTGGGTGCTGGCTACAAATTTCTACTGGCTGTTTTTAGGAGACTTTTAGGAGTCTCTGCTTCCTAGGGTGTCCCAAGCTGGAGGGAGACAAAGCTGCATTATCAAATGGGGACCTGGATCATCTCTGTTCTAAGGATACTTTCTTCTGAGCAGTGATAACATTTTCACTAAAACATTTGAGTGGAAATGCAGGACCACAAAATCACAGGAGATTTGACTTCTGTTATTGGACAAGTAGCAAATTGGAGCTACTTAAAACCAGACTTCGCTGTTGGTCACCCTTTTTTATTTGTTGTCCCTTCCCAAAGATTTCTCGGTCGGCCTTAGCAAATTTCAGCGTGATTTTGGCAACATCATTGTAAGAGCTGATCCTCTTTGGCAGTTCAGCTTGCACCAAGGTGCAACTTTGGCCTTGCCTGAGCCCTGCCTGTCTGTCTGTAGGTGTTTCTTCCAGCCTCAGAATGATCCAAAGGCACAAAGCTGAGCTGCCACTGCTGGGGAATGGGCAAGTTGAGAAGACTCAGAGGTAGATGAAAATTGAGGTGCAAGTCTTCCCTTTGCTGGGAAGGATTCACCACTCCAAAAATGTACGTCAGGGTTTGCACTGACTCCACTCTGTCCCACCCCAAAACCAAGTTTTGGCTGACTTCCTACCACAGACTATTTTCTTTGCTGCTCAGGATTATACGACACGTTTCAATTACGGACACTCACCATCTTTTTAAATTTATTTTTTTATGTTGCACAGCAAATTTATTTTTTCCCATTTGTTGGCATTTTCTTAATAACTGACTAGTGCATTTCTAAACTGACAGTTTGATGCCAAACAGGAAAAGATGAATTGATGGTGGTTTCTTGTGCCTTGGGGTTTATTTAACTTCTAATGGGAAATGTTAATTAGTCGAAGAAAAAACATTTTATGTATCTTACGTCATTGCCTATTGCTCTGTAGTTCCTTGGTACAGAATGTGATTTGGAAATGCTTTCCAGTGGTCGTTTATAGACAGTACTTGAGATATTGCAAGTTGCAAGATGATGCCTCCTAGCAGGCTTAGACATTTCTTAGACAGTGAAGGGGATTTTGGGGGGTGGTTCTACCTGGCACAACATTTGTTTATTTTCGTTTCTTGGAGAAGGTGTTTACACTGAGTTCAGCTCATTGTAACAGTTGTTACTCCAAGTGTTTCTGGAAATGCTGCTGCTTTCAAACCATATTCAGGAACCTTGCTTTGCTGCTCTTTTTCTGTCACTGCCATTCCTCCTGCTGTTAGTGAGCCTCACTTGGAAATCTGGAAGCAGTTTCAGGTAGCATGAGTGGGCCTGTGTGTCAAATTCCACACGAGCCCTCATTTATCTTCTGCTTGATGCCACGAGAAGGAGAATGAGGGAGCTTTGCATTCCACATCCCCATCCCTGCTCCACTTGCTGGAAAGAGGCTTGTTTTTTACCCTCCCTGGTCAGAAATCCACATTGAGGGAACCGATAATCCTTTCTCTTGCAGTTGTGCACGGCCAGGAGAATCAGGCAGGGGAGAGCTTCTCAAAAGGGATCAGATGTTCTCTTTTTAGAGAACAAATTTGTTTTTAAGAGGAAATGTTCTTAATTGGCATTTTGCCTGCGTGCTGCCACTTGGCAGATATAGCTACATTGTACAGTAGGTGAGGAAGAAGGCTGTTGTACAGGAGGACCAGGTCGCTGATTTTCAGAGTCAGAAGTCATGACTGCTCAAATGTAATAGCACTCTGCAGTATTTTAAAACCAGTAAATTTCCCCTCAGAATTACCACTTGTTTTCAAGTGAGTTCATTACAAGATGGGAACCAATGCAGGACACTGAGATTGTTAGATAGCACTTTATTTATTTATTTTAAATTGTTTTATTTTTGAGAGCTCCTCTGTGTCTCCTTAGCACAACCAGTAATCCTTTTCAAGGCATTCTCTCAGAAAGCATCATCAGTAGCAATAAAACTGTTCAGCTGGTTTAGGAGTTACCCTTAGTAACCAGGTGGTAGAACCTCAGGGATTTCTGTGGGAGCTGAGTGATGCACAGTTTTGCAGGAGAAGGAGGTAGAAGTTGTGTGAGAAACTCATAAACTTGAGAAAGAGCCTGGAAATCCCGATTCCCTTTCATGTGGCCTGACTTGTAAAACTGCCTCTTCACTCCCTTCTGGGAAGCAGTAATAGAAAGACAAGTTATTAGCTTTGGTTTTGGGACATAGTGTGCAAACCCTTCCAATTCTATTTCTCCTTCAATGTCTGTCCTTCTGTTTTCCCCTTCAGTTTTCATGTTAATAGGCAATGTTAAGACATACAATGACAAAATCAATGTTCTGTTGCCTCTCCCCGTCAATTTTTGTCTAGGGATCAGCATTCTTGCAGCTTGTAAGTTCTGCAATAATTGTTTACTCTCTATCAAGGTGTGCAACTCTCTCTTGAAGTCACGAGGAAAATGAGTGTGACAGAAGCTTTTTTCTGGGAAAGGAAGACCTTTTTTTATCAGGCTGCTACCTGAAATATGTTTTAAATTTTAGGTACTGATAAAGAACAGTACACACATCTGAACTAGAAGCTACTGTAAGTTAGTGTGACAACTTGCCTTCCGAGGATTTCTAAAATGTAGGGAAGAGTCTTTGAGCGTGGAAAAAAATTGCTTGCCTAATGGTTCCAAGTTCTGTAATTCCTCTGAGTGCTTCTTGCAGGAATTCCTGCTCACCTGGTAAGTCTGCTCTGAGAGATAGAAGGGAGCTGACCTTCAAAGAGGTGGCCCAGAGAGAGAGATGCTGATTGCTGATCATCTCCACTTCTGGGGCGAGCTGGAACTGCTTGGCAAGTCTGGAGGGGGAAGCTACCACCAGGTTGTGAGTCTGTTGCCTGTTTATTTTTTCCAGATGTGACCGATGAATTTGGACTGAATTCATCAGCTCCAGAGTGGCTGCAATCATGTTTTCAGGAAGCTCGTTCTTAAGGAATAAATATATTACTTAAGTTTATTCCTGAGTGATTTGCCTTAGCAGCTTATTGCCAAGTAATTTACCTCAGAAGTCACACTTGCTTCGCCACCATGTACTGCAGATGCACAACAAACATATCTGTCTGATCCCAGGAGATCCGTAATCTGTGGGAATTTGTGCTCACAAACCCGAGAAGTGCAATTCTCCTTTTGAATTTTTATTACTATTTCCTTTTTGGAGATGCAGACCTTGCTCCAGAATAGTCTACCTAGGGCCCTTTGCACTCCATTAAGGACTGACTGATTTTTCTTTATGTGGGTGATTGAGAACCTAATTATTGATAAATTCAGATACTACTGGATTGTGTTCTTCCTGTAGGATTAATAAAGTTATTTAGTATATTGATGTAGGTAAAAATTCACAGTACTGTTGTTTTCTCTTAAAGGGGGGTGTATGACTGCAGGGGGAAACATTTCCCACATAGATGGCAGAGCAGCTCATTCATATATATTAGCACATATATATATATATAGTATAGCACTGCATATACACATGTACACAACAGAAATGTGTGCACACAGAAGTATAAAATATATATATTTATAGTTGTTTGTAGCGTGGTGTTATTTCTAATACTGTACACCTGTTTTCCCTACTGTGTCTCCTCCTGTACCTCCTAATTAACAGTAAAAATAATGCTTTCATAGCTCTTTTTTTTTTTTAAGTTATATCCAAAATTAAACAGCGCTCAAAAGGATAATAATGAAATAATACAAGTAGCTTAACTTAGCAGATCCATAGATAATTTCCCTCTTTTTTTTGGTATCCTATTCTTCTATTTTCTTGGAATATCGATACCCAGACCATCTGATTCTGGGAGCAGTGACAACCCTTCAGGCTTTCAAATAGAAGCTGAAGCTGCTCAGACTGCTAGAGTGGCCACCTCGAACAGATCCATTGTTCTCAGGTGTTAAAATTCCCTAGCATAAGATGAGATTTGTTTCATTTCTCATTATCACTGATTTCCATACTGAAAGGGGGAAAAAAAAATTAAGGGGGATGTGGAAGAGAGTGAACACACCCAACAAAAGTAAGCCCAGATCAGGGATAATAAATACTGAAGGTGCACAGATTGGCACAGCTGCAAACAAGCATTTTCATGTTGTGTACTAACAGTTCATTGGTTTGTATTTGTATAAAGGCTATTTTTTTTGTATAGTACTTTTTATCAATTCACCTGTTCTGCTTCATGTTGATAAAGAAATGGTTAGTAAGAGAACCCTGTGATTAAGCACTTGGAGACTGTATGGCCAAGATAAGGAATAGAATTGACTTCTTCGCTTGTAAAAAACAAAGAAATAAATGACAAAGAAGAATATCCTTTAATTTGGATGTATGTATTTATTTTTAAATGGGTATAAACCATGTATTTATTTTAAAATGTATATAAACATGCTGTGATTTGATTGACTAGAAAATGGCTGTCAGATTGTTTACAAATAAAATCTTTCTTATCCTCAAAACTGTTTCAGAGCTCAAAAAAAAAAAAGAGATAACAGAAAAATTAGCAATTAATTGATACCCCTCTTTAAAAGTAGGTTTATCTGAACTTGTAATGTTATAAATAATTACTTTTATATCTAATGTGTTACACATGACATTTAGAAAACACTACTGCAAGATAATTTGAGAACAAATTAGACCAGAAGGAAGAACGAACTGCAGGAAAGGCTTTAATCAGCATTCATTATTTAGTCCTGTATTCTCAGAAAAATTATGTATGCCAAATACAGGCCTTTAATCAAATAATGATTAAAATATTCAGATCTCACCAATGTAGTTTAGATGCATTGACCCAAATTTCAGGCATCCAAGGGGAAAAGGCTGCAGTTTGTGCAGCTGATAGAAGAGTTCAGTTCCCACCCCCTGCTGTAATTAATTTAGCCAGCCTTCCATTGTTTGTTTTTTGTCACTTTTTTTTCTGTTTTCAGAAGTTCCCCGTCTGCTGTTCATACTGAGTTTTAGGATAAACAAGACAATCTTTTTCATTTGTCTGTCTTTTTTCTTCTTTGTAGCCGACTGCCAGGGCCACCTGAACAAATCAGTGCTCCCAAAGCCCTCAAATAAACACGTCTCTTGGTTTGGGTAACTGAGGTTAACTGGGCAGAGGCGAAGGAAACTCATTGCTCTTCATTTTGTCTTCTTTTGTAGTTAACCTTCTGGACTCGAAAACAATTCAAGGGGAGCTGGGCTGGATCTCCTACCCATCACACGGGGTGAGTTCACCAGGCTGGGAGACGGGAAAGTGCTGCTGCAGACCACTGTGCTGTTTAACCATTGTTTCCTCTTCAGAGGACACTGGGCAGTGATGCTGGTTCTTTGGAGCTTCAAAAATAGCCTCTAAACTTGCAAAACGTAGCTCACATGGCCACGATGCCTTCTCTTTGCAAAACCCCAGGAGGAGCTCACTCTCAGTGGAGCAAAGTGAAAGCAAGAGGTGCTTGAACAACAACAACAAAAAAAGCTCTCTTTAGGTACTATTTCTTCCTCTACTGTAAAGTGTATTTCTAGAAGATATAATGGGTCAGCTTCATTGTATTATTTGCTAATTTATTCATATGGAAGTAGCAGAAGGTGAAAAATGTGTGAACGTAAGTGGGTGATGTAAATAACTTTTGTGCTGAATTGTTCAAGTACTTTTACTTATGACTTAAAATACTATTAAAGAAATGTCTAAATAATGCTCTGGGGTGTGGTTTTGGGTTTTTTTTGTTTGTTTGTTTACCTTGTATCTAGAGCTCATGAAACTCGACATTCTGTTTGAAGATACAGGGGTGGAGTCTTAGAACATTTGTGCTTTTGAACTAATGCCATCATTTGATCTCTACCTGTGTCTTCCACCCAACGAGTAAACCTCTCCCAGAGAGTACTGCCACTTCTAAATCCTTAGGAAACACTGGCACTAGCCAAGAATCCAACAACTGTCCTTTTTGCAAACCAACCATGTTGGTAGTTGGTTGGTATTTGCTCATTGTTTTGTCTGCAGGGTTATGAACATGCAAATTTTGGGTTTTTTTGTTGCTTTGGTCATCTCTTAATTCACCTTTTCACTTTCACAGAAGTTGATGTTAACAGTACCTTTGCATCTCTGCCTTGTGGGATTCAGTTGTTAATACTGAGGTTGTGCCTCCTTGATATTAAGTATTATGCAGGTGTTTAGCAGTACTTAAGATGAAGGTTTGGTTTATTTTTTGAGTTTACACGTGGATCTCCTTCTGCGTCTCCGAACAAAATTGTTCCATTCTCGTGGGGAAGAAGTGGGAAGAGGGTTCATGTTTCTTTCCAGGGGCTTTTCCTGCTGACTTTTCCCAGTAAGAAACATCTCTAAACAGGATGTCCAAGAGGGAACTCTCCAGCAACTTCTGGCTCATCAGGGGTTTTTTTATATTTTTGTATTTTTTTCTTGTTTCCTTTTTTTTCCCCCCCTTGCAAAGCCTTTTCCCCCCTCCCCTTTCTCTCCCAGCTGCCTTGCCCCCTCCTCTGCTCTACTCTGCTGCTCTGCTCAACTCCTTGCAGCTGTGCAGATCTGCTGCTCCCCTCCCTGCAGCTGTGTCTCTTTTGCCTTGGATGCCTAAAGCAGTTGGTAGAGAATGATACAGGGTATCTTGGGGGCTATAAGAAAAACAGATGTGCTGCATTACCCCACCAAAAAGGGCCCCCAGATCTGTCAAAGCAATTTTTTTTTTTTTTTTTTTTTAGCTCCTGCAGCTTTTTTTGTCAGGTATAAATCCAACTTGTTTGTGTGTATCTGTACATGTTGTTCCTATTTACTGTGATATCCAGGGATATTGAAGCCAGAGTAAATCCTGGAATTGTACTGATGTTCTTACAAGTTAAGGAAATTCTTAGATAAAAAATGCCTACTAGTAAATTAATGTAGGTCATATGCTGTCACTGTTTTTGTAAGAGAACTGAGTCTTTAACTGTAGTCTTCAAAATACTGTCAAATTTTAAGCTTACATATTGAAATATAAATGTAAAGCATAGAAATAGTAATGTTTATCCTGTCCAAATTGGCATTTTGGTGACAAATGGTGACAACTTGAATGTGGTGTGAAAGGGATGCCTTCTTTCTACAGCCCTTTATTTATAGTCAATTAATTAAACCTGGTAAATATGCCTGTGTCTGTCTCAGAACCAACTAAAATATGAACTTAAACTTCAGTGGAAAAACATTATAATAAAGATGTCACATCATATTGAAAGATTGCTAATGGCACGGTGGTGATTTACAAGGTAGAGCTAATAGAGCTGCACTTGAGGCTGTGACTCACAAATGAGAATATTGGTGTTGTGCCAGTTCCTCTCAAACATGCAGCAGTGTTCTCATAAATGTCTGTATAGCAAGGCTGGTGAGTGACAGAATTTAAAAAAAAATAATTTAGCTGAAGTGTTTATTAAACCTCTTACTAGGTTAATAATTTTATCCTATCAATACATGCCATTAATTTATTTCTGGCAAAATGACCCAAATTGATCGGTTGCCGTGTTCAGCATTCAAGGGTTCTCCTTTATTCTTTTAAGTCAGCCTCAACATGGGCATATATAATAACAGCTTTCCATAAATTCCTGAATATTCACGTTAAGATCTGTAGCTCGTTTGTATTCCAGGGTTTTTGTGTCCCACATGAGAACCCTGTGTTTTAGGCTTTGGTCAGTACTATCACCCTGGAAGAATGTGATCCCTCCTTAAACCATCCCACACAGCCCCAGCCTTGGCCTCAGTAACACTGAGCTGGTCAAGCTCATTAAAACCCCGGATTACAAAGCACCAGCCCCTCTAGATAACAAGGCTACAGAATTAAAAAAAAAAAATGGTGGGTTTTGTTGATTGGCAGCGGCCACAAGGCCTCTATCCTGTCCTACCATCCCCAGCACCTGCCTAGGCAACCTTTTTGTGATGCCAATCAGTCAAACACCAGCTCCATTTCTATAGGTTTCGTGAAAGGGGGAAGAAAGAAGAGCTGCTCAGTGTGTGCAGAGCATATTATTGATATGCTGATTAAGCATAAACGCAAATGATCGTTAACTGTAATTCCCATAAATTACAGCACAGATGGGGGGGGTGGGAGGATAAAGCAAGTCACTTTAATAATGTACAATGGAAATGGGGTGGATAATTCACACAGGGCAGAAAGAGTGCAGTCTAAATCCTGTCCTGCATATTCATGTGAGGAGTTGTATTGGTTTCAGTACTGCCTTTTAGTAGGAAAGATGTGTCTGACTCCTTCTCCACGTTGATTGGAAGCTTGAAAAAAATCCCCAAAACATTTGTGACGCAATGTAATATGTAATATAAAATATGTAACATAAAAAAAATGCATTTGTGACCAAGAATCTGTCGTTCTGCAGTCGCCCCACTTGTGACTCAGTCTTTACATCTTTATTAGTCAAATTTGTGGACTTGGAATTTTGTAGCACTTTTTTTTACATAGCCAGTAGAAAAGTAAAAGAGGAATCATGCGTACCTTGTTTTGTTTGTAGCTAGAGAAGAGAATGCTCTGGGTTTTTTACTGTCATGTAATTATAAAAAAGAAACCAAACAAGTAAAAAAAAAAAATCCTAACCCAAACAAAACCAACCCCAACAAAAAAATACCCAACCAAAATGTGTTCAGTACATGACCAAAGTTAGTAAACTGCAGGCAAAATTAAGAGACTGATTGGGAAATAAGACACTGTCTTTGGTCTCGACAGTTTTTTTGGTCTTTAAGTTTCTTCAGAAACATCAGATTTCTTTGAGAGCTGGACATACTCAGTACCTTAAACTTTTGGGTGTGTACTTGAGCTACTGACTGTACACTGAGGTACTTTGAAACTGGGTGTGAATAACTTTTTGTTTCTTCTTAGTGGTCTCTCTCATAATCATTTGATTATGATAATGATTTTGGTAATGGAAACTGATTCATAAGAATTAGAGGAGAGAAGGATAAGATTCCCTGCTCCTGTAATAGCTTGTGCAGTGCTAGGAAGGCTAAAGCCTCTGTGACTGAGATTAATGAGAGTTTTTCCATCAACCAGAATTGGGTTAGAATCAAAAACAAAAAAACACAAGCGAAAGTGAGGAAAATGCCTCCTTTCTTATATTTCAAAAGCCTGAAAGTAGTTTGTCACATTAGACTGTGTTACTGCCTACCCAGGATACTGGCAGTCTCCTTGGCTTCATTTGTTCTGGTTTCAATAGTTGGATAATGTGTGGCACTGGAGAAACTTTGGGGCTTTTTTT
>WHWA01009250.1:329393-342059 GCA_029286575.1 Pitangus sulphuratus | reverse complement strand
TTTGTTTGTTTGTGGTTTTTTTTTTCTTCCTCACCCACTGTTGTTCAAGGGAGTGATATGTGAGGAAACCACTAACAACAGTGACAGGTCCTTCTGGTTTATTCTGATTTAACGTATTATGTCCTACTAACTTTTATTGGAAGTCATATTTATCAGATATTTGCAGTGTGGTGTGGTGGAAGTGGCACTCTAAAAGCAGTCAGTAATTCAAACCCTCCCATTTGTCAGCACTGATAACTCAGCAGGAGCTGCAAAGCTCGGAAAAAACAGTTCAGTTTTGACTGAACTCAGGCTCAAAGCTGCATCTTTTTATTTCTTTTCCTTCACTTATTCTCTTGTTGTGTCTTTTAGGATTTAAGGATTTTTGTCTTTGTTTGGGTTTTAGGTTTTGTGGGTTTTTTGTCAACAAAAGGGAAGTAGGATCAGGATTGCAGTGTCTGACAAAGATCCAAAATGGTGTTACGAGCATGAGCTGAAAAAAATCTGTTTCAGTTGAAGTTTTAAGGAGTAATTAATAACAGAAATTATTGTCTTCACAGTAGTTGAAAACATTTAACGGCTCAGTGTCTGTCACTGCTTGATCCTGCATTCAGGCTGCTTCTGATTTTGTTTGTTTCCATAATGCTGTTTCCAAAAACAATGTCATTTTGCTTTAGAAGGAGATTATCAGTGATGATTAAAATGAAGGGGCTTAATGGTAAAAGATCAGCCAATTTCAATTTAAATTTCATTAAGAACATCTTTTTCTTTTTCCTTTTTTTTTGTTTTTTTTGTTTCTGTACTTGGAAAATTATTAGGGCATGTTTTGCCCCCCAATAACACAAATGAAACCAATTTCCATGACTGCTTTTTCTCTGCACAACCAGGAAAAGCCGACATAAGGTTCAGACAATTTCTTCTTATTGGTTTCTGTGTAGATGTAAAAACATGCAAGTTTTTATAACTTATCTTCATGTAAGGCCTGAAAAGCTTTACTCAGCTTATTGGCTCTTGTTGGGTAGAATATTGTCCTGTTGTGTATCCTAATAAGCAGTAAAATACCTACCTGTCAGTCAGCAAAAGAATTTTACTGTGACCATCCTTGTCCTCTTTATTGTGTGTGTGTGCGGAGAAATGATTTCTCAAAAGTGAATTGTATTCCTCACTTGGAGGAATTCTGGTATTTGTGATGTACTTTAGCTTAGCAGCTTAAGATGTAGCACCTTCTCTAGCAAAGACTTTTCCCCCTGCTCAGTATTTTGGAGGGATTGGTTTTGCCTGAAGTACAGTAAGAGTTGTCAGGGAGCAAGTTGGAAAAGCCACTCTTTCATACCTGTTTTCCCCCTAAAGTAATACATGTGTTGGCCTACATCTTTATAGCATCTTCCCTCTTAGAGTTAGTGTGATTTCATTAGTGGGAAACAATCACAACTGACTGGAACTACCCACTTCTGATATTTCTGATATTCTCTATCCTATTCCTCCCTCAACGAGGAAAACTCATCTTTTTCCGTGTGTTCCCCATCAAACAGCTAGAGCAGATCAGGTCAGAGGTTTGTCTGCCTTAGTATTCTTTCTCTGATGGTCACTAATGGTCAATTCCTAAGGAAAATCAAGGAAAATATGTGTCAAGCTATATAAAATGCTGCTTTACTGAGTGTACCTTTTAATTTCTTCTGCTCTGCTGTTGACTTTTAAGATACATGTTGTAAGAAAGACTATGTATAATAGAAACTAGTGACCTGTGACTTGTTAATTTGCCTATATTTTGGCTCATTTATATTTTTAATCTCTAAGTTTTTATGGCACTTGTTTTGTGCTGAAAACATAACTTCCTTTTGTGTTTAAGTCTTCTGGTTTAGAGTCAGTGGGATAGGGCTTTTTATGCCTTTGTATAGTGAGAAAACTGCTCCCTTTTCAGCTTCTGCATTTACAATTTCGAAGGTCTGGTATCTCATCTCTAAAACCTCTTTTCCCAGCTCTTCCTCTCTACTGGTGCCTTCCTTTTTTAAAGGACAGATTGCTCTGTACCTCAGCTCACCCTTTCTGGCTGCCTCTGTACTCAAAGTTAACAACATGATTGTTGGGAACAGGGAAATGAGGCTTGGGTTGCACTGTTGAAGCAGGAGATTGTGCAGTGGCAAAGTGTTTGGAACAGCCCAAAGATCAAGAAAAGACAAAGAGCATTCACATCACCTGCCCAGTGAGGGATCTGCGTGTGTGGAGAAGTAGACTCAGCTTGGTTTTGAATGCTCAAGAGAGGAAATGGATTTCACCATCTGAAGGTTGATTAGTGGGGTAATGACGTCAAAATAAATGGGAAAATGTAGGATAAATAGTAAAAAAAAGAAAAAGTCTGTAGTTTTTCAATGATCTTCATAGAAATAATGGAAGCCTTGTTTCAGGAGCTGTTTTTTTTAAAAAAAAGACAGTAACCAGATGATAAAGGAAATCCTGCACTGGCAGGCTTAGACTAATAATTCTTTTCCATCCTGAATGTGTCTATTCTGTTGTTGGTTTATTTCCTGCACTTCAGAAAGACTAGCTGGACATGGAGAATGTTATTTTTCAGTATGATCTGCTTAATTAGCAAGGATGTAGCGGGCAATTGTTTATGCACATGGGAGTATGAGTGAGCTTCAATGTCCTTTAGAATGCTGCCAACAGGTGACCCTTTAGACTAAAACCAAGCTCTCTGTGGCTCCAGTTATCAAATGGAAAATTAAATTGGTGAGCTTGAACAGAATGACTCAAAAAGCACAGAATACCTTTTTCTGCATGCTGTTGTTTGAAGGTATAGTTCTAAATTTTAGTTGCCGGAATTGAGTAAGTCTGAACTGTAAATTTCCTATGTAATACTGTGTAATAAAGTTGTAAGTTTTAACCACAAGTGACTGATAGATTTTCTATACCAAAGCTGGAAGACCAACAAAAANAAAGAATGTAGAGCCGCAGCTCTTCCTTATGTATTTAATTTTTAGCTATTAATCAGGTGGATTGGATGGGAGAAAAGGGAGTAAGGGGTAAAGGAGAGAGAGGTTAAGTTCACCTACTGTGCCTGGTTATTGCAAAAATGACTTCACAAGGTTTCCCTTAACACTAAATTATTCAGCTTTGGGTTGTATAGTGAGCATACCCTAAATCATATTTCTCTCTCAGAGTTTATGGAGATATGAAAGGAATGCCATTTCTGGCTGCTAAATCTGAACCATCACATACATTGCTTAATTCTTTCAGTGGAATGAATGCTGTACTTGAGGTTAAAATATGTAAGGCATTGTTAATACAAAGGAAGAAAAACCTTCCTCCAGAATTTTTTCTATGCTTTAAAGAAGTGAATCTAATTTTTACTTTCTTAGATCGGTTAAAAAAAAGAGATAACTTTACATGTAAAGAAAATAAGATGCTATGTGGAACTGCTCAACGTTGTGCAAGTGAAAACAGATGGGAGACACACATGCTGCAAGTGCAAAGACATTTTTCCTTGGAAATAGCTGAGTGGCTCAGATCTATTGCTCACACTAAAAAAGAGTGTAGTTTAAACTCTTAGACTCTGTACAGAAGAAATTATATTTAATGAAATGTAGGAACTGATCATATGAAGATCATACCATGTAATAACTATCAAGAAAGTTTCCTTTGACGTGAAATCTGAAAAAGTGATTCACATTTTTTAAAGCAGAGGTTTGAGGTGTATTTTTTATTCCTTTGGTTTGAAGTGCTGTTTTGATTTTAAAAAAAGCAAGAGAGGTGCTTTTTAGAAGGACTCTTAGCCTTTCAAGCTCGTAAACTAAAATGACAGCAGCTATAAATTATGAATCACTTTATTTGTAAAATATTCATTGTTTTTATCTGCTTTATATTCTGTAAGTACATAAACAGAGCACTCAACCACGGATTTACCTTCCTGGTTAGAATTTATTTAACTCTTATGTAAGTTATGTCAAAGATATCCAGATGATTTTTAGAGAAGAAGAATTATATTGCACTGAATGCTTCCTAAGGGTCCCATCCAACTTTTTATGTAACATTTTCTGACTGTTACAAATTTGGAAAATATTCTCCAGTTTGTACATCACAAGCAGCAGGTTTTAAATGCAGCCTTTTAAGGCAAAATCTGTTTGGCTCAATCTTATGGTTTGTGAGTGCATTTGTCACACATCCTGAAGAACAAGAAATTAAAGAGGAGCCTTCTGAAATTACTAGAAAAGAGATTTTTTTATATACAACACTATGCATGTTCTCATATTAGAAAGTGTTCTTTCAGTCCTTCACAGTTTTTTGAGAGGAATCTTTACTAAATTTCTTGGAGATTGGGATAGAGGCGTTTAAAAACATGATTATAAATATTTCTGTTCAGTTTTTGATGTTCAGTGATTGGGAGCCTACTTTTAAGTGTCCTTAGAAAACTCAGTAGTTGTTCAGTGGTACAGTGTCAATATATGACATGACTAGAGAATTTAGCATTGATTTTTGTGCTTGAAACTAGTTGGGAAATGAAAAAGTTGACTTGGGAAATGGAAATATTTGCAAAAGTCTTGATGACTCACAAAATGCAACTTGATACAGTTGCACTGTAGGTTTGTTTAATTCAGATATGTTACCAGTTTAGAAGTGCTTGCTCTGCCACAATATTTTGGCAATTTCTTCCTTATTTCCCCTTACCAGCTTTTCAAGCAACAAAAGGACCATCCCTCTCTCAACCCTGACAAAAAAGTCATCACACCCCACCCTGCTGCCCAGATTCTCTGCAATTTAACAAATATGTGAAACATTTCTTTTTTTTTTTTTAAGGGAAAGTTTTGCCTTAATTCTCTGACACTTTTATGTTCAGTATCCCTACTGTTGAATTTTCTCTGCAGGATTTTCCTGCAAATACCTCAGGGCTGTCTGTCACAGAGGATCCTGGGGGATCCTGCTGGCATTTCCTTAACCTTTTCTTTTTAATGGGTTCGCTTATTTGGAGGCTTTCAAAAGATTAAAACCCTAAATTAATAGTATCATCCTGAGCATGTTTCTCCTTGTAGTGTCTTTGGGTGATTTTTCAATGTGGGCTTAAGCTCAGGGCTGCACAAAGGTTGCATTGTCAGTGGGAATTCGTGGAACATGCTCCCTCTCCCTGCGTTTCTCTACCACTGGCAGAGCTATCTGACAATCCCTTATTAGTTCCAGAGTGGAACTTATAAAAGGCTAACAGGGGTTTTGCATTTACAGCTGACAGCTGGTACGAGGCTTTAAATAGAGAGAGCAATTGTAGGGAGAGCTGTGAGTTTTGATAACATTCAGCGAAAGCACTCTTAAAGCAAGAACCATCTTGAAAAGATGAGCTCGAGACAACAGGAATCCTCAGCGTGAAGCACGAGATGTTGTCAAAACAGGCTGTTGGCAGACGTCTAAATAACCAGCAATTGATATCAGACCTCATTGAGGCATTTAGACTGCAGGAAAGGTATCAGAGTTTACTTTTTCTTTGGATCAGCGAGGGTTGCATTTGGAACGTCTCGTCCTCCTCGCGTTTGAAATCATGGTTTTATTCCCGGTAGCACAGTGGGAAAATAATAACACAGACTTCACACAGCGTGTTTAGGGAGAGAAGATTCGAAGCTGATGGCCTAGAATTTGTTTGTGGCTTCAGCTTTGAGTCCCTGCCTGCATCAGATACGCTGGCAATTAGTGGAGCTGTTGTGCTGAGGCAGAGATAGACCTAAAACAACCCTTCACAGGTCAGGGAGGTGAAACTGTTTCACTGTCACGAATCTGTGGGTTCAGTGGTTGTCTGCTGCAAGGTTAGAATTTGATGTGATAATTTAGAACAGCTGCTCTTTTGACAGAAAGATTCACTTTCAGCAAGGGAAGGAAGAGCCTTATGGTAAAAGCTGACACTGTGACAGGCCTGAGGAACTGCAGGAGTGATACAGGACAGTTCTCTTCAACAATATGGTTGAAGTAGTGCATTTTTACTTGCCATTGGTATTTCCAGTCTTGGAATGCTTGCTTGAATCATACCTTAACCCACCCAGGAATGCTTCTTTTATAGCTGTTTTTCAGTAGTGCTTTTTATTAACCGTGATGATTAATTGACAGGAAAGGACATCGGGCTTTAAAAATACACAGTTTGTTCATAGCCCTGTCCAGGCTGCTGTTCGTGCTTTAAAAACTTATTAAAGTTGCTTCAAAATTTTCAAGCAAAATAACGTGGTTAGAGGGGGTGTCTCTCTTACACTCACACTTGGATTCATAGGTTTTTAGCTGGGTATTTAAGAATTCACTTAAATGACACTGCCTTTATACACCTACTTAAATTCTAGTAGATTGAACATGTGACATAGGAGGAAACCTCATGAAAGTAGTGATTTCATGTGCTCAGCCTGAACCAGTAGTGCTCAGTTTACAGGTAGGAGTGAGGTGATCTTCAGGAGTTCAAAATCTTGTGGAGAATTCATTTGTCCTCCAATTAGGAGGAGGGGAATCATTTGTCACAATAATCAGTTCTGGGTAAAAGAAAAACCCCCATAGACTCATAACAGAATAAATAACTTAGAGGTGCCCAGCTCTTACCTCTAAGAAATGCTACTAAAAAAGGAACCAAAAAACCTTCAACCAGCAGTGCACTTGTACCTAGGATTTTTGATGTGTCTCATCCCCCTGTCTCCCCACCCTTCATAAGCACGGGACACAAAACTGCTGCTTAAGGAAGAAAAAAATTCTTTCATTCTCTTAGGGGAAAAAAAAAAAGAGAAAATCTCTAAGGTGACTACAGTAAAGTAGTAAAATATGTTGAAACAGTCATCTGTTACCCAGCTGAACTAAGAAAAGACATAAAGTTTGACAAACATAATAAAAAGTCAAATATTCAACCTGTTCTTTGATGTTTTGCAACCCTATACGGAGTTCACTCGTGCAGAATTTGACCTAACCTGAACAGCCCCTTAATCTCTATGAGAGATAATTTTAAGTTTTAGGTATGCATGCATACAAAGTTTTCATTTATAAATGTGTTCTGTAGCATTTTTTTTTTTATGCCACGTTGATAGTAGAGTGCTGTAGAATTCAGTAAGAATTCCTTCTTTTTTTTATTCATAACGAATGACATAATGCAGACATCATTATTATAAAAAGAAATACAAGCTAACTATTCAATATTCTGTAGTTCCAGTTTAAGAAGGGCAGCTCCATCTGCTGTAATGCGCCTCTTTAGGTGCCAGAATGACTTGAATTCCCTGAAAGTCTAACACGATTATTTTCTGATGTTGGTAATGTGATCCGAACACTGAGCTGACAGCTATGGGCAGTTTATTTTAAGAAGCTACTCTTCTAATCCCTTCTAGGAATTTTCAGGTTTTGCTCCCAAAAGAATAATGTGGAAAACTAAAGCAGGGCTGGGGGACTGTGACTGGAAGTGAAGTCAAGGTGTATTAACCATGAACATGAGATCACTGTTCCAGCTGTAAAACCAGTGTTCATAGTGGGGAAGGGGAAGCAGCTGGGTAGGAAACAGGACATTTTAGCTGAAGAAAAGTAGTTTTGAAATCTCAGATAATCACAGCTAATGAACATTCCTTTCCTTAAATTAATAGGCCATTCATTCAGCTACCATTTTTACAGTTGTGTAATGTCCCTGACATTTTTGACTGTGGAGATGGGATGTCCAGAACTTTCACCTCGAGGTCTTAGGAATAAGTTATTTGTAAATATACAGAGGATGGAATTAGAAAGACCTAAAATTTCTTCTTGTGCTTGACATTTAATAAACAATTAATCTCGTTTCTCATACAACGTGAGGGAATGAACTGCCAGTGAAATAAACGGTGAAGAGGGAATCAGCTTCTGTATCTTTTCTAAGTACAGCAGGTAGTGGAAGAAAGAAACTTAAAACATTTTTTCAGAAGGGTCAGAACAGGAAAGAGAATGAGAGGAGAGAGAAGGACGGAGGAGGGGAAAAAAGTCACCATAGTAAATAATATATACTTATTTTATATTGTTTATACTGTTTTGCTAAAACCTAAATACTGCTATTAGTATTCTTAAAAAAAAGGAAAAAAAGGTGGAATTGGCCTGCAAATAGTAATGTGAGCATTGTAATAATGAGTGTGTTACACTGAGAGATTTAAAGCTGGTCTGAAGTACAGTAAACAGGGCCACATCTCCTGTGTTTTGGTGAGCCTTGTCCAAATGAAGCTGCAGACTAGAAAAGATCTGTTGTTTTCTCGAGAGCCTTCCTCTCAGAGGAAGGTGTGAATGCTCCATCTGAATCTCTCCTGGTCAGCATTTTAAGAATGATGTTTCTCTTCATCACTGAATTTTCAAGGGCTCTGAGTATTTACCTGGCAGTGCCTCAGAAATTATGAAAAAGACCTAGGGGGTTGGCCTAGATGATCTCCAGAGGTCCCTTTCAACCCTAACAATTCTGTCATTGTATGAACTTTAAAGCCAAAAGACTTTATCTTGTCCTGAACTCAGTGGGCTGGTTCTTTTGGTGCAGCAATTGGCAAAGCCTTTTTCTAGTGGATTTAGCCACTAAATCCACGAGGGACATGAAATAAAGCCCTTGCCAGTGGTCATGTGCACATATATAGAGTTTCCCTGGGCAAGTATGATCCAGAGGTTCAGTTTATCATCCCCATCCTTTGGGAACAGCTGCTCGGTGCCATGTCCATGGGCAAACAGCTGCTGTGGCCTGGGAGAGGGGATGTGTGTGGAGCACAGAGGATCTCCTGAGCTCTCCTGGTCTCTGCTTTCTCCAGCCACTCGCTTACAGAAGGTGGGAGCAGGGTATGGAGTGGTGAATCCCTTAGAGCTTTGGAGGGACAGGCTAGCAGAGATTTTTTTTTTACCTGAGCAGAAGTTAATCCTTGTTTGCCCTCATGCTGCAGCCCTGCTGCTGATCCATCCTAATCCCCAGCAAATCTGAAATGTGATTATATCCAGATCACTCGAGTTTTCGCTCAATCGCATTTCTAGTTTGGCTTCTGATTCAAATCTGCAGTGTGATAACAACCTAACCTTTTAATTTTTAATCTCTTCACTGAAAAAGTAGACTCTGCTTCCCCCCCAAAAGTTAAATATTAGTCTTTAATTGAAAAGCACACAAGCTGCTCCCAAATTCTGTGGTAAAAGCAGGTGCTCAGGCACAAGTCTGTTTAGTATAGAGCTTATTTAAACATGGATTAAGGGCTTCTTTGGAATTGAGTGTGTTGTTTTTCAGTGCAATAATTACTTTCTAGAGCCAGTGTGTTTGAATTACTGCATGCCCTCTATCCCAAATTCTCTTATAATTAGGGATTATCTTATAGCTTGTCAGTTATCCATCTGTTGGGAATCTTCCTTGTCTGTGTTGCAGGGATGGCAGTCAAGCTGTTACCTCCCTGCTTGCCTGTCAGCATCAGATGCCCAGATGTGAATCCACATATTGCACATCCACCAGGCTGAAACAATCATTCAACCTACAGGTGTTTTCTTGGTTTTTTGAGTGGCAGGAAATACTCTGATACATTATTTGCAAATGCAATATAATATATGCAACAAATTACATTGCATTCATCACTTTATATGTGGTAGTGTGAGCAGTTTCTCTCTGCTTGAGGAAAATAAAGCCCCAGTTATACTTTTCTCAGATAGTAGAATAAAAAGCATACCAGTCCAGTGATTTTTCATAAATTATTGTCTCTTTTTGATCTGGATTATTGTCATACCATATTTTAGAATTTCCAACTATTTGAAAGGGCCTTTTTTCACTGTAATAATATAATTTAACTTTTGAGTTGTTGCATCTTTCATTTTTTCTGATGTGCATTCACTGTACTGTGGGATCCAACTGATTTTGTGGGATTCCCGGGAGGCTGGAAAAAATTCTTTGCTCTTACTCTGAGCTGGGACTTTGGAAATACTCCTGACATCTTAGAGGTGTCAGCTTTGATACAGTTGAAGCTTTTGGTCTCTCATTTCAGACTTTTCATTTCTGATTTGGGGCATTGCAGCTTGTTTTGTGGTATTGGAGGGTGTGTTTGTTGACTTTCTTTGGACTGTTTCCATGACTTGAAAATCTGTCTATTTCCAAAGGTTCATTTAAAAACAAACCAAAGAATGAATAGCGTTGCATATTCTCTCCACAAACAATTTAGGAACACTTACTGTTTTGGGATAACAGTCAGGTCCTGCAGTAATATGAGGCAGTTTCTAGCGGAGGGAAAAAAAATATCATTTTTTCCTTCCTGTAGTAATTATGGAGATGTTTGGGGTGAGATGAACTTGACTGTTGTGTAGTGCAGACTCCTGGATGTAATGGAGTCATTAAAACAAGGTCCCATAAGGAGTTTCCTTTATGTCGAGTCAAAAACACGAAGAGGTGTGACAACTGCAATTTTGTTCTAAAGACTAAAAAATGGGATGTTTATGGAGACAATTATTGATAGAGGTATAAAACATTTTTTAGAGTCCCTCTGGAGATTCACCCAAGAGCATAACTGCAAGGCTTTTGTAACTTCTAATAAGATGTTTCCTAACAAATTAAGGCTTGTTCACTCTGGAGGAGTTCAACTGCAGAGAAAGCAGCAAAAATGACCAGTGGCTCTGTGGCCACTTGTTCCTGAGGAGTATGGAGAAGGCTGGAGGGGTTACAGTGCAAGCAGCAGCTATTCATAACATCAAAGCATTCATTTATTTTTTTTTTCTTTGTTGTTGTTGACGTAACGTTTTACTTCACCTTCCCTGTGCTGTGATGGACCTGAAGACCTTTGCACAGGCTACTTTTTTATGCTTGTCCAGTGTGTTCCTGTTTTGGTAAGAGATGGAGTGGGGTGGGTAGAGAAAGGCAGCTTTCCCATCTCCAGTAGCTGGCAGACTGCTTGGCTGAGGATTGATGCTCCTTGCCGGCTCGCAGTGGGAGCCGCTGGAATCCGTGACAGAGACGGATGGCGGCACACTGGAGCCTGTCAGCAGAGAATGGCAGGGCCTGAATGAGCAGGAATGCTTTCCTCATCAGCAAACTTGGTTTTGCCCTCTGTGAGGGCGGGACAGAAGGGAATGGTGGTTGCCTGGTGGAGTGCATTTTTTTCTTTTGTCTTCACATTCGAGATGCAAAGTCTCAAACCACATGGATTTGCTTGTGCCGCCTCTGAGAGCAGTTGTGGAGTTCCCATGGATTTGGTGGGAAGAAGCCAAGCATTTCAAAACAATAAGCTCTTGGGCAGATGAGAACATGTGACTTTTTGGTAAGATGTGCTGTTCCTCTTAAACAACATGCCACTTCACAGTTAGGAAAGCAGTGCAATAAATCGGTGAATAAATGTATTTTTGTACCTGTGAACTGCAAAATCACAACACAAATCAGATCATGAAATCTGCAAAAGTATGAATTAATCAAATGTTCAGCTACTTTACCCAGAGAAGATGTTTAGCTCTGTCAGTCATTCAAAACCACTTCTTCATATTGTAATTTAAAGTAGAAGACAGTTGGTGTGCTAATAGTATTAATCAAGTGGGATTCTTTTAGATAAGAGTTGTCTGGCCTCTATAACTAATATCAACATGAAATTCTAAATATTTCAGTGAAGTATGTAACATTTCTGTGATACTAAATCAAGTGCATGTTATCCAGCTGCAAAAAAGCAATTGGCTGTGTGATTTTACTAGAAGAGCCCAACTTTCAAATTACCAATTTAATAAACTTTAGCAAGTATTTCATCTAAAACTAGAATCTTACAGAAAAATAAAAAAAAAAACCAACCAACCAAACAAACAAAAAAACCCAGCACCTGAGCTTCATCAGCACAAGTATTTTCAATAACTTTGTATCTTTGAGTGTAATTTTGTCCAGCTGAAACTCAGGTTAGAATGTAAATAGCTGTGAACACACTGAGGTTTTTACAGTCTTATTGTTCAGGGTCCAGTTCCGCCATTAAGAAACATAATGGAATGTTTGTGCATCAAGACTTGATAAAATATAAGTATTTTTTTTATCAGTTACAAAAAATATCACCAGTGGCACACAAATGTTTTATAACAGAAGAATTATGACAATGTGAAGGCTTTGATTTTGTTGCTTTTGGTTTGGTATTTTAAAGAGTCCTCGTGATCACAGTTTCATCACAGCTGAATGCATGAAAGAAATGCTTCAATTAGCAGTATATTGAAATGGTTTGCAACCGTTTGCTCCTTCCCTGTAATTTAGAAGTTTGCATAAATTATTAAATTCATAGGACTGCAGACCTGAGGGCTTTGGGGTCTGCTCTTCTGCTTCAAATAAGTCCAAACAATGCCTTAAAAGAAAACCTGTCCTTCTCTGCCTCTTTTTGCCTTTTTTTCTATAAAATATCTATATCTCTGTACATATATATATATATACATATATAAATACATAGATATATCCCACAAAGAGAAGAACTGAAACACTGTTCTTTACTTGCTTTGCATGTCTTGGGAGAGTAATTTGTAAAATACAGGGCAGGGAGATTTATATGAAAACGTGTGGAAACCACGGGGGTGAAACCTGGAGAGGCTACTTGTCCCAGCACGGGGTGCTCCATCTTAACCTGAACAGGAGCTGCTGGATAAGGCTGGATGACCCCATGCTGGGGCTGGAAAACTGCATGAACCAAGCTTAGAGACCAGGGAAAGTATTTGGTTCACAGGCCACTGCTGCCACAGAAAATATATATATATATATATATATATACATACACATACGTG
>WHWA01009250.1:318653-329343 GCA_029286575.1 Pitangus sulphuratus | reverse complement strand
GGTACTGATTCAAAAAGAAATTGCATTTACTTGAATTTAATTGAATTGGTGAAGTTTGGTGAGTTGATTTGTTGGCATTAATAATAACTGATGCTTTTAAGTGTGGGAGGTCTGTTTTAAAACTCTGTTTTAAAGACCTAGCTACCAGTGCAGTGAACAGAATCAAAACCTGTGTGTGGAAATTAAGTATTAGTGTTCATTAACCCACCAGCATCTTTAACATTTGTAGCCAAAAAATGTTTATTTGCTGGGCTTAAACTGAACTGTGATTGGATTACTTAAGTTTTAACTGCTTTTTTACTCTGTTTTGTCCTGAGTAAAGATCATAATTCATTATAGAGCACTGCTTAAAAGTAAATGTTCAAATAATGCAGTGATTCGTGATCTGAATGATTCTTTGGCAATACTTTATATCTTCTCAGCTTTGTGCATAAATGTTATGTATTTTTTACAAGAGCTGAAATGTTGTAATTTTTTTTAAGTGGCATTCTCTTGCTCAGTCTCTTCAGTTCTGAAATGCAGGCCATTCTTCTCAGATGCCAGTTCCTGGCAGATTTGTTGAGCTGAGGTTCTCACCCTGCATATTTTTGTCCTCTGCAGTGCTGGGGTGCTTTTGAGATCTCAGGCAACAGGCACAAAGCTGCCCCACCATCCTCTGGAGAGGTGGGAAATGGTCTTTGTAACACCTTGTGTGCATGTGGGTCACTGTGCAGCTGAGGGCAATGGCTCCTGACAGCCCAGGGAATTCCCAAATTCACCTCAGGGTGGATCTTCTGGGCTCTCCTGTAAGCTCCTCTGTTATTTTCCTTTCACAGCCTACGTGATATTTTCTTCATTCCTTATTAGGTGAGTTTATACCCATCTCCCTTCCCCTTCCAATTCCCTTCTTTCTTTCTTCAGTGTCCAGTAGTTACACCCACACTGCATAATTTTCCTTGACTCTTGATACAGCCTTTTCTTATCACCTGGATTCCAGTGATGTTCAGAACTAACTGGCTGGGTGCAGCTCATCCTCTTCACTCAGGAAAATCATTGCTTTTAGCATTTCTGATAAATACACTGCAGGGGCTTTTACGGGGGAAGATGACTCTCTGAGAATAGCAATGATTGTTACTTTCTGATGTCCTGTTCTTGCTTAAAAAGTGTTGAAAAGAGCCCTGTAATCCTCTGAGAGAGGACCTTCCTGGTACAGAATCAGCCAGTCTGCTGTTTTTCAGACCTGAGAACAGTTGCACACTAGAGAAGTCGCTCCCCAGTTTTGGGAGCTTTTTTTTTTTTTTTATGTGCTTGCCCTGCTGTGCTGTCCTGTTTGTTTGTTTGTTTTTTTTTTTGCTAAAGCAAAACCACCTGTGAGCTCAGAGGGCTTGTGGGGTATGTGGCTACTCAAAGAGGACTGGGCATAGTGCACCCCAACAGGCTTGTGGGAGGTTAAATTCCTGGAAGAACTCAAGTTATCCATACACATCTTTTTCTTTGGTTTCTGTTCTGCAAAATTTGCCCTCTAAATAAGGCCCACAAAATCTGACGGTTGTAGGAAATGTATTTTCAATGAAGATGGACTAAACCACGACTTAATGTCACAGAGATGCTTTAGCTTTGTTAAATGAGAGATTTCCTGCTTCCCCTGCATCCCATTGAATAGTGTCTCATTCATCTTTCATTGTGCTGATGATTTTATTTGCAAAGAAGCCTCTTTGTTTAATGATCAATCAGGGAATTTAATTCATTAATCTGAAAACACTCTGCAGCATAATAAAACATCATCTACAGTTTACAAATAGAGCACTAAAATAGGAAAAGATGCAGTTGCTTGACCATAAATAAATAAATCTGTCACCCAAAGAGAAACAGAACCCAGACTTCTTGAGTCTCATCTCTCTACTTGCTTCATGAACCGTGGCCACCTCATCACTGTTTGAGAATGATAAATGCCTCCCATTTATACCCATATGCTTGTTCTGGTAATACAGTAAACAAAGAAGTCTTTCAGTATTAAGTGAAAGTATTCACAAGAGGCCAAGCCTGTGGTCCTTATGCAGACAAAGCTCTTGTGGGCTGGAGTCAGAATTTTGCTTTGAATGATTACTAGACCAAACTCATAATGTGCATTTAAACCTTCTCAGGGGAGGAAAATAGCTAGCATGAAACAAATCAGAAGTGAGATTTTTTTTTTTTCCTTTAGAATGAAAGAGAATAAATGTAGTATCACTAGGGATGAGATCATATGAGAAGGCCCCTTGCAACAGAAGTGAGGTGACTTCAGATGTTCCTAAAATGGCTTTTCTTGAGGTCAGTTAAAGAGTTTAACTTTCATAGTTCATCTGCCTGGTGACTTACAGAAGAGGCATTGCTTTCATTTGCTCAGCAAATTATTTATGACTGTAATGGGTGCTATTTCTTATGATTATCCTGAAGATGAAAGTTTAGTGAAGGGTCTCACTTTAATTGTACTTTGGTTTTGAAGGTTAAGTTTCAAATCAAAGGTATTATTTATTAAAGATCTTTCCCAACCTAAATGATTCTATGACACTCCAGTTAATTCAGTTACTCTGTTCTCCAGGCCATTGCACTGCAAACATATAGAGGTGAAAAATAATATGTTGTTTTAAAAAACAACCACACAAACCTCCCAGGCTATACCAGGAAAGCGTATTTTGCTAATACAGAATTTAAGAATAATCGTTTTCATCTCACCTCCTCCATCACACAAGTGGACATTATTCTCTGAGATGAAGTGATCTCTTCCTCTCCTCCTAATGGCAAGTTCATAGCTGCTTGGAAGTGTTTACATATCTGTGTTCTCCTTTGGCAATATAATCTGTCTTTCATGCCTGTAAGCTTTGTCTCTAACCATTCTGTGTTTATCTTTAGGCATTTTGTAAAATAAATTTGAAAATAGAAACTTAGGCAGACCATGTAAGACAAGGTACTCCCAAAGATGATATTGAAAAAAGTTATTTCTTATCTCTAGTCTTTGGGGTATTTTTGTATTTTTTTAAATGAATTTGCTGATGAATTGCCAAGTAGCTAAATTTAAGTGTTGAATGGTGGGTTATGGGGCTTAAATGAGTCCCAGCTCACTGATGGTTTGCAATTCTGCTCCTCCCAGGAGCTTGTTGGCAGCAGTGAAGATTCTTCGAGTGTCTGAATTTGCTTGCATGTATGTAAGTGTTTATAACGGTGGCAGAGCACAATAATTTTATTGAAATAATGTATTCAGTAAAATGACCAGTCTTTCAGCTCTCCCCTTTCCAACCCAGAAGAGATCATGCCTGAGGTGTTCACTGTCATAACAGCTCCAAGTTATTTTTCCAGCTTCTGTATGTGCAGAATGTGAAACAGGTTAGAATCTGTGATTTAAACAAATCACAACCTCAAAAAAAAAAAAANGTGACATTCCTGGGTTTGTATGCTCAAGCACAGGCTGTTCATTTACTTTCTCAGTCACCCAGATATGTATGCACGTGCACACATCTTGTCAGTTCTGAGTAGGGATTTCAATTTCAAAAAACAGTATTTTTGAGCAGAAAATTGTTTGGTGAGGGATTTTCCAATCAGCTCTAATCTCATAGCTCTGAGTAGCTTTGAAGTCATTGTGGTTTTGGAAAAGAAATACATGTCCTGCTTCAAATATTGAACCCTACTGAAACCATCTCTGCCCAAAGAGGAATGGGAGCCACAGTCATTCAGGGATAAATTCCCTGTTCTTAAAGGGATTATAGTTTTAAATTGGCATCATTGATACCATTAGTAAAAGTAACACTGCTTTTTAAATTTTAAATTAAATGCTAGTGCCAACGAAGTTCGATGTGAGAGTTCTGTCTCCTGGGAAAGAGGAAATTCCCACCTTTCTATTTCTGTTTCTGTCCTAGGAGTAGCAGGACTAAGGTTGTAAAACTGCCATATATCTTTTACATATGTATATATATATACACACACATATATATATACACATTAACATATACATATCACACATATATATTAACATATACTTATTATGTACATATATATATTACACACACACAAATAAATACACGTATATATATATATAAAGTCAGGTCCTTTCCAAGAATACATCCTAAAAGTGCTAGACAGCCATACAGTGACATTGATTTTTAGAAGTTTTGTCATTTTGATGTTTTCAAGCTCAGGCAATTAGATTATTCACTAATAAACACTCTTAGTTTTTCAGAAGACATGATATAGAAAAGAAACATAATAAATTTATATGTTTTACACTCCTCCAATTTCCTACAGTACCAACTAGTCTAAATGGTACATAAATATTAGGATGTGAGCTGGTGGTTTTATCCTGACATTTCTAGAGGACATCTGTAATTATTTCCTTTCTTTAACCTGCTTTATAATTGTTTTATTGCACTTTAAGTGGTAGGACTGCTAGCCAGGAGACACTGTGGGTGCTAAAAATGTGCGTGGGTTCAAAAAGTTACCGTGTGAAAATTATGGGAGAAAAAAATCAATCAAAGGCCATTTAAATGCAAAGGCACCTTCTCTGGCTCAGGAAATCCCTGTCCCACAAATAGCTGGAGTCTAGGAAAAAATTCTGAGGGAGCATGAAAACACTTGTCTTGTTCTTACACTCTTGTAAGGCAGAGCAAATTGGAGAGGTGGCCTCCAGTAACAACAGAAGTGTCTGTGGATGTCTGGTCTTATTTCGCAGGATACCCTCTCTAGTAGTTCTTACATTTGCAGAGGTGTTGGCTATGAAATTTTACCCTGAAGGAGCAAAACATTCAAAATAAGTGGATGTAAGTGCAAAATGTATGTTGAATAGAGAGAGAAAGGAATAGCACAGGAGGTCTTGAGCTTCAGTCCCATTTTGTCTGTCTAAAATTAACTGATATTTTACATCATATTCTGTGCCCTTTTTTTTTATGCTATCGCTCAGTGGTGCTCAATATATGAATATTAAAAAGATAATATAATTAACCAAGTCAGGTTCATGATATAAGTTTATGGAAGTAGTTACTGTTCGATAAGAGTAACACATTTACTCCAGTGGGATCTACCCAAGGTTTGAATTCATTCTTCCAACACAGCAGATGTGAACTTCAAAAACTAGAAAGCAAGAAACAGCACCAGGGGTTTCCCCTCTATCCCCCTTTTTTTTTCTTTTTTTGTGAGAGGAGGTGGTGGTATTCTGCATGAGATTTTGACAGAACTGAAACGTGCTTCTGTTGTACATTTGTATTTGATAAATAACTTTTATGCCAACATAGCACCAGAAGGCAGGAAGGATATCAAATGAACCTTTATCAAACCTGTCAATATCTCAAAGTAAGATTATTTCCTTTTCCCTGGAGCTATTGCAGAGAAGTCTGAGGACAGCCAGAGAAACATCTATGAAGAGCTTAAATATTACTTTCATAGGTACAGAGGTGATAATACTTTATATTATTTTTCATTATTTTTATTGTGTAAAATGAGTCTTATTCCTTCATTCAAAAAAAAAAAAAAAAAAAAAAAAAAAAANGGCAAGTGTTTTCCAGCTGATTAAACCATTCAACAAGCTGAAATACCAGACCCAGACTTACAGAGCTCAGAACTGGCATAAATTTTTTTTTTTTTTCCTTTTGTGCCCTTTCTGAAACAGCATAATTTATCAAGGCACTATTTTCCAATAATTTCTGTGAAGAGTAATTTGCTTTGTCCTTGCCTCTCAAGTGACACATTTATGGTGTGTTACAAGGCGGGATGAGACCCTGAAACAGTAAGAGGCAAAGTTTTTTCCACCCCCACTGAAAATTTTTTGTTTGTTTTGTTTTTATATTTAATTTAGGTACTCGGTGAAGTTTTCAAGTTTTTAACAACCTGAGGAAGGTTGAATTAATGTGAGACTAATTTGACCAACTGAAAAGGTATAACTGGATTTGAAACAGGCCTATTGTTGTAACATTTGGCCAGATAATGTTTATTTATTTAAGAATCTGGCAGAGCAAGAAAAGCAGAGGAACGCTCTCATACAGCAACCCTTTATTGCCAAAATATGATCTTTTGTGTGTGTGAGTGTACATATATGAATGTTTCTATGTATGCACATGTAAAAATTTCTCTGAAACTGTTGTGAGATTTCCCTTCTGTTGAAATAAGGTAAGTTAGTTGGAGGAAAACTGTGAACAAAGATGTTTTGCCTTTCCCACAGCTGTTGCATGCAAACCATACATTTTAAAATGGCAGTGGGAAGTATTTTCTAACGTGTTGTACCATAAATGCTGATTCAACTGTAATTAGGCACGTCAAATATAAATCTGCACATCTGAAGTTTTGCTTGAGCTGAATGTTCAACCAGCAGAAAATACTCAGAGGGGGTATTGATGTGGGAGGTGGGAGGTAGCTAAAAATAAAGGTGAGTGGATTTCTCTGGGGGTGTATTCGTGACTGACACAAAACTATTTAGTGCTCAGTTTGTTTAAATATTGTATTTAAGTTTATCCAAGTGGAACTGATGTATCCTCAGCCATCAGTTTAGTGTGGAGTGCATGAAGGCCTCATATGGTTTTATCCCAGTGAGTTTTTGTCCCAGGTTTAATGGAGTGACTTACAAATGTGGAGATAAGTTTGTACTTGAACTGTCATCATATGTTCTTGTTTAAATGTAAATGCACATGTCTTTGATCTATCTTGAGATATATAAATAATATTTATGTCTGATAGAGTAATATTTTTTCTATTAATGATGATGACAGTTATAATTTTGTAAATATTTATTTTTACACTCAGTGTACTTTTAAGAGATACCTTATAAACATGGGGGGACAGAGAAGTTGCTTCCTTGATCCTCTTGCACCCTAGAATTTTTTTTATCAGCCCAACCTAACAGAGAAATCCTGCAGCAACATGAGTTAATATTTTTCAGCATTGTTTTTTGATTTCCAGATCCCGATTATTATTTTTCCTTTGGAAAAGCAGATATCTATATAGTGAATTTAAGCTTGGCAGTGGGTTCCCTTTTCTTAGGGAACTTTTTAAATACAATGATTACTGTTCCCAAGTTGCTTAATATCTTGCACATCAATCCAATAAACTCCACAGTAGCACAAGCCCATCTAGCAGTTACTGATGAATCACCAGAGTGAACCTGAAGTCTAGTTTTGTTTTGTTTTTTGAAACCTAATGAATTTTATCTCTTCTTATTTTTAAATAGGGTTGTATATTTTGCTGTGAGAAGAATGGTTTCTCTATATGTGGTCACTAGTGAAATATTCAGTCTGTGTTAACTTTAGGACATGGACAACTTTATCTCTTATTCCAGTTCAAGAATGCTCTGAACATAAAATGAGTATATTTAAGGTGAACCTGACTATAATATTTGGGGATAGATCTGGTTTAAGGAAACGTGGGAAGCTTTAGGGTGTTTTTTTCATCTTCCCTCAATGCTGTTCCCAGGTGTCACCCAGTTATTCCCAGCCATAATGAAAGATTTATGCCTTGACAAGTGTGGAGGTGAAACAGTGGTTAAAGCAGTGCTGCAAGTGATACTCCTGATCCCAGCAGGAACTGCTGGCATGCTTGCATTTTTGGAAGATTTTGCAAAGTTTCCCCTTGTGAATGACCATAAATTATTTCAGTGAGACTTTTCCGCGTCACCTCTCCTGGCCCAGAGATCCTTGAGGTGCATAATAGAAGTTAATCCAGTACATTTTTGCTCAGAGAATCTGAAAGGGTTTTATTACATGAAAGAAAAAGAGGATTTAACAATTATTGTCACTTAATAGTTTGAATACTTCTTATTCCTTTCTCCCACAATAATTTTTTTTTTTTTTAGTAAAGGAATTAACAAACCCTATCCAAACAAAGGGAGGGACAAAAAAAACACCAAAACTTTTTAGGAGTCAGAGAAATCCTTGGTTGCTGTGATTGTGCTGTAACAGCAGTTAATCTCTTGAGAGCTGTAAAATGGATTGAATTCATCAAAAAAGAGAATGTGTGTCAGGAACGACCCTCTATGTAATGGGGAGAGATCAGGTCCTGGTTTCATGGTTATTAAAAACTAAAGGCCAGTTTCAGGTCTCACATATAAAGAAAAGAGGGGAGGCTTTGGGGAGATTACTGAGTCAAGCACTGATGTTATTTATAAGCACTTGCCTTGATTAGCAGAGTTCAGGCTGCACCTCCAAATATTTGGGGGTTTGAATGAGCTTCAAAAACCTCTGCTGGTAGCAGGGAGATTCTCAGAAGGACAAAGCCCCATAAAGGGCAAATCATAAAAGTTTTTGACCTGTCTGTTCAGGGAATGAGGGTATTGTAGGTGACTTTAAGGAAATGGTTGAATTTCAGCTGTTTCTTTCCAGTAGCACTTAAAAAACCAGTGGCTATCACCCTACACTACATCTCAGTTGTTTCAAAGGCAAGGCTATCCTCAAAGAGTTCCTTCACGCAGAGTGTGTATCTTCTTTGGCTCTGACAGCTGGGAAAATTGAATTTATGATAATCTGAACTGCGTGGGGACTTTCATCTAATGATTACATTAACACACACCAAAAAAAAAGAAAAAGAGGAAATCTAGCTCTCTGGATGTGGTGATGGCATCCCAAAGCACAGACTTTTGGGACTTGAAGATTGTCCAGTTCCAAAGCAAAAGCTTGTGTGTTTGAAGGGCCGGGTGTTGGTATTTTGAGAATATAATTAGAAAATACTGGTGAATATCACAGGAGCTCATGGGTTCCCCCTCCCATCCTCCAAACAGGATGACAGTGGCTGTGTTATCATTGCCACCCCACCAAACCCTCCAGATGTGCTTTCCCATTCTCTGCATTTACACCCTAAAGTGTAGCAGCTTGCAGGTTTAGGACGAGGCAGCTTCAGAGCTGGATTTGAAAGTTCTTTAAGGGATTTGAGAAGAACAAGCCTCTGAAGGAAGGTTCAGATGCACTGAGGATATCTCTGAGATATCAGAGTATTTTGTGTACCTGATTGGCAGTAAGATTTTTATTTTTCTTAACCTGCTCCTGGCCTGTATGCCAAAACTAAATACATAATGGTTTTCTTAACACAAAATAGAAATAAGACCAAGAGATAGATAGATCAGTCACTGTGTATATGTTCTTCTGCCACTCTTTTGGGGGGAAAAATTTGGTCCACCCCTAATTTACTTGTGGCTGTTTCTCCTTTGGGGGCATGAAGGGCACAGCAGAAGAGATGGTTTATAAAAAGCAGACAAGTTCACCCATTTGTGAATGGAGCTTCTTATTTTGGGAGACATGGCATCCCAAGAGGAGTGTCAGCAACAGGCCTTTTCCTAACACTGCAGGAACTGGTCCATTAACCTACTGCCAGTCAGCCTACTGTTGTTGCCTTTCCCATATTGTGTTATGATTTCTTTCATACAAATTTTACCTTGTGGGGCTTAAAGGAGGAGTCCACACAGGAAGGAAATCTTTGTTTGGCATTGAAAAGAGAAGGAAATGTGCCTTCTTGAGAGCATTCTGGTTACTTGTACAGTCTTGCTACACCATGGGAAGCTTCTCCAACATCTGTGCAGGTCTGTCCTTTTGTTCAGAGGTTTTTACTTCTCATTTCCTCTGAAAGTGAACCACAAGATGGAACGTGAGAGGGGATGAGATGGATATTAAATATTTTAACTCTTTCATGTAATTCAGTGTACCTGCTTGAGGGGAAAAAAGATGAAAAGGAAGCAAACACAGGTGAGACAAAAATACTGTGGCTTTTGTATTCCTGACCGATATATGTAGGGGGTGGGGGGAGAACTATGTGTGAAGCAGCAAAAGAAGCATAAGAAAGCTTGTATACTTTTTGCATTATGGAGTGTAAATAGTAAGTGCAAAAATGAAGGAGGTGAAGTATGATGATTACTGACCTTGTAATTTGTCAAACTCCCCATCCATAACATTTTTGCACTGCTTCACTACCTCACGGATATTATATTTTGTTCAGATACTGAGATTTTCCTACTCAACCTTTAAAGTCCTTCAAGAGGCATTGACCTTTAAAAAATATTTAAAACAAAATGCCAAATTGAGAGTTTTGTTAAGTGAAACTCTTTTCCTCACATCCTTTTCCTCAGATATTATTCATTGCTTAGATATTATTAATTTTATGCTCTCTTGCTGTTACAACACAGCCAGGCTTGCTGGTTAAAGCTGAGGAGAAGAGGGGAGGGGGAAACCAAACCAATCCAGCCCCCAAGACTGCTCTTTTTTCTGTGGTAACTAAATTGTAAATGAAACTGAGTAAAACATGTAGCAGAAAATTAGTAGAAATCAAACTGGATCAGTGGGGAAAAGTAACCTTACCCTCAAAACGTCAGATTGGGAAAATTACAGCAAATGTTTCAAGGCCTCCAGAAGTAATTTAAGGAGCTGGTGAGCAAGACTGTTATTTGCTTTGTAAATGAATGCAGTTGGCTGTGTGCTGGTGTGGGAGCTTGGGTTCTGGGTAGGCAGTTTGCTGTATGTTCACTGAAGGCATGTAATTAATTATCTGCGGTTGTTTTATGCAGTGGATAAATCAGATGTTACCAGGTCAGCAAGCAGTAAAGAAATTTGTTGTAGGAAACAATCACATGCTGGACAAACAGGGAAAGGAGGGAGGGGAAGCACAGGAATGTCCTGGGTGACCCAGGTCTTTCCCATCTCCAGCTTCTGTGAATTTGTGAAATAGGATTACTGGGGACTTGGGATAGTCTCATTAAAAAAAAAAAAAAAAAAAA
>WHWA01009250.1:267877-301257 GCA_029286575.1 Pitangus sulphuratus | reverse complement strand
GGGGTTGGACTTGATGATCTTGGAGGTCTTTTCCAATCCAATCTATTCTATGATTCTATGATTCTATGACCTGGGGTGCTGCACTTAACTTTACAAAGTGATAAAGAGCAAAAGGAATATATCCCTTTTGCATCATCCATGAGAACATCCAATTTGGTGGCATTTGACCATGTAAGTGAATGTAATTCAGTGTATAAAGGCCAGAAGAATTAAAATAGATCAAACTGCTCTTGAAAAAGTCAGAAGTTTAACAAGCACCTTAGGCACAAGAAGGATTTTTCACAGATAAACTCTTCCAGTATTAGGAAATTCTAAAGCCTTCTGCTAACAGGACACGACTTCTCAGAGGCATCTGAAGGCCTTATTTCAAAGCTGGGAAAATGGAAGAAGCCAGGTGGCATACTCAGGATTGAGTCAGTGGCAGTGATGGACTCACTTTTGTTGCAGTTGGTTTTGCAGGGGTTTTTTTCCTATATTTATTTTATTTATAATTTTAATTTATATTTATTATTTATATTTATATTATGGTGAGCAAACCAACCCCCTGTTGGTCCCGTGTTGTGAGTAGATGCCTTTGGCAGTTTATCTCTAATATTCAGTGTCACTGGGCACATAATTTTGAGAAGACTAATCCTTACCTTTCCCAAAGGAGAGAGCACTTGCAAACATCCCAGTTACACAAAAAACTGTTTTCTTTGGCATTCCTAAGGCCTGGCTTGAAGAATAATCCTGATGGTCTAAACCCACAGAACCTAATTATGTAGAATAGTTTGGTGTATATGCAGAGATGCTTAGGGAAAGTTCATAAATGCACTTTTAGTCCTGAACAAAAGCCCAAGCAAGGAAGAAAAGGGAGGAAACAATGGAATTTTTTACAGAATATTTGAATAATGAGATCAGTACAGGATTGCACATTGAAGATACCTTTTAGGCAACTTAGGTACTCAGGTTGCAGAGCTATTATTAAACCACTGAGGACCCAGAAGTGCAATGCTGCATGAGATTACGTGCAAGGATCATTGCCTGCACTTCATAACTCTGCCTCTTACTGACAGCAAAAAGGAAAGAACTTGGTTGTGCGTGGCTAAAAGTTTGGGGGCTGATTTATGTGACACGAGTGCCCGGCTGGCATGATGTATGGAAACACCTCTTCTCCTGATGAACTCCCTGTTGTTTGATGTATTTTGAGCAGGTTTACAATCTACCCTGTGACAGTTCCAGTGCCCAGTCAGTGGAGATGAAGTGGAGGTGCCTGGCAGTGAAATCTTAAAAAACGTGCTGACACCCGGGCTGAACCACAGGCACAGCATCTGATTGATTTTTGGGTTTGGGGTGGTTTTTTTTTTTTTTGGTCCTGGGTGGATGCTCTTTTCACTCAGCACTAATGTTTTGTTTCGGGGGTTTTGTTTACTGGTTTTCTCTCTCTGCTATACTCAGGAGGCTGGGCAGCTTTTTTGGTGTAGTGTGATCTCAGATGTTGAAATATGTAGTCAGCACTTTCTCATCTGTTTCTCTCCAGTGTTAATTGCAAAGCCTTTGCAGCCTGCACCATTGCTTCTTTTCAACTGTGTTTAGTCAGGCTTATTTCTGAAACTAAATAAAGGAGAGGGAGCTGAAGAATTAATACTGGCACCTGCCAGTGCTTGAGTTAATGAGCTATATGAAGGAAAGCCTTGTGAAATTGCCCTTTTATTTTTTTTCCCCCTGTTTTAATTACTCTGGTTATCCTATAGCACCAGTCAGCACTCTCCAAGTAGTGTTAATTTATTTGCCACAAGAAATCCCATAAAAAGAGCTGCTTCCATGTGTAGTTTTAACCCTTACCTTTATCCTAAAAAATAGAAAAAGCAGGTTTTCAGCATGAGATGTTCCTCCACTGCAGTGCTCCTGGGCTTGAGTATTCAGCAGCAATATGGCAATTTGCAGGGTTTTTCTTTGGTTTTTTTTTGTCCTTTTAAAAATTATTATTATTATTTATTATTTTTTATTATTATTATTTGACTGATATTTGAAACAAAAGAATGGTTAAATGGCACACACAGTAAATTGAACTGCATTTCTGTCTTGCTGATCACTCACACTGTGTTTTTGTGCAAACTGGACAGTAATGGTCAACGACTCATCACTGTTTAATCCAAGTTGGTGTCTCCCTTCAAAATGCCTCTTGCCTGTTCCATGTGGGCATTTGGGGACCACAGCTTTCTGGAAGTCAAAGAGCAGCACTGGATCTGTGAAAGCCTTTGATCTTCGATTAAAATAGTGCTCTGCACGTGAGGGTGAAACTCAGAAAGGTGTGCTGAGCTTTGGAAAGGTGACTTGAGAAACAAGAAATACCAAAAGAGCAGCAAATTCCTCACCTAGTGGCTTCATCAACCCACAGACTTAGCTTTAGTATAACTATGATGTGGGTACACTAATATGTTCCTTTTCCCATGTCTAAAGGGTAAAATACCTCCTTTATTTTTTTTTTTTGGGTGGACATTTGTTCATTTTTTACTACCCCAAAAAAGATAGTGCATCAGTTCAGAGGAAACGAGATATGCTTGTCATGGGGCAGTGAATAATGACTTTATTTATACTTTATTTTTGAGATGGGAATTGGTGTCATCATAGAAGCCTCTTCCTCAAGTGCAGTGGCACTGTAATAAGGAATTACTATGTCAAAAGGGAATTGAATTTTCTCAGTCTTTACTGAGAATGGTAAATAAAAGAAAGGAATTTAACTTGGATTGTTTGTGATAGAGCTCTAAGTAAAGGGTTTGGGGTTGCCTGTGCTGCCACCTTTACAGCTTTCTTTAGGATTACCAAACACACAAAACAAATAATCAGAGAAAGGGAGAGAACTTCTTCTAACTGTTCAGAGCCAGCAAAACAAACAATAATAAACAAAATATTTCTGCTGTAATTCACGTGACTCTATCACAGTACTTATTTGTTTTGTTCTGTCTTCTCTGAAAATGTGAATAGTAGACTGTAGATAATGCTTTGCTCACTCTGAAATCTACCTTTAAAGTATTTTTTCTAACACCACGTTATTTTTTTTTTTTTAAAAGAGTAACATTAGGATTAAAGGGCATGATTGAAGGATGTTAACTTTCAATGCAGTTGCATCACTTGGGCAAAAGGAGGGCCCCTCATGGCTCTGTGGGTGCATGAACAGCAACAGCTCGGCAAATTGAAAATAATAATGAATTTGCTTCTTAGGAAAGCAAAAGATCACCAACAGCAGCTCCTGCCAGGGTTAGGGCAGGCAAGTGCTGCAGCAGCCTTTCTCAGCCACCCTGCCAAGACACTTGAACTTTGGCTGGTGACAACAAAAGCTGTTCAAGTCACTGAAATCATCCCGTGCGAGGTCCCCGCGCGTGTTCTTGAGACGGGGGTCGTAACCACATCTCGGTGCTTGGTGCTCACACTCGCCTGTCTGGTGGCTGACAGGGAGCAGGGCCATCCTGCTTTGTTTACAACAAAATCGTGTCGTGGCGGAGGTTGAGAGTGAGATTCGGAGATATCAGGCCTTAAAAAAGGGCTTCTGGAGTCATTTTGTGCTTCGGTTTGGGGTATTACATGAGAGCACTGCTGGTTTTCTACAGTAGTTCTTTGTCACATCCAGCCATTGAACCCCTGTTTGAAACGGTGATCTCAGAATCTCCTTTGCCAAATCATTACACTATTTGTTTTCAGTAGTTTCCTTTTCATCTTTTAAGACGTTAGCTTTAATTTCTCAACTACAGGCATTTTTCCCTTTCACTTGCCTCACTTTTTATGAATGCTTCCTAGGCTTTTGTGAATAATACTAAATTTTAGCTGTGCTTTGGCAGTGTTTTCCTGGTTAGCCAGTGAAACCACTTTAAAAAAAAAAATCAGACTTTCTACACAAATACAGCATTTCATTTACTGACATTTTCTGGGTGCTGTTCTGGGCAGAGTTGTGAGCTTTTTTCATGTAAACACTGTTCACATGCACTTCACCACCAGGTGCCGGGTGGATGGACCAAATTAAATGTACTCTTCAAAACAAAAATGTCACCATCTTCTTCCTTAGACCATGGTATTTTTTTTTTTTTTTTAAGTTTGGAAAGGAATGTCAGATTCTTTGATTGTAGCTTCACTGTTGCTATTCCATGAATTTCAAAAATATGATCTCGAAGCAGCACATCATTCAACATACAGGCCTGCTGTTGGCTTTTTCTCTGCAGAATTATCCCGTTGCACAGCTATTTATGGCCTTAGTTTGGTACTATCTGCTTTTGGTTAGCTCATCCTTCTCTGTGCCCTCTTGATTTCTCTGAAATGGCCCATATGGAGCGACTGAAGCTTTAAATCCACTTATCTCGTCAACTGTACTTGCCACATCTGCAACAGTGTTAGCCCAGAAGGTTTTATGGGGATGGATAATATCCTTGGAGTTGCCTCGTGGTCCTTGGAGAATCCAGAGAGTGCCTTGATGACATTCCAGTATGTCTCTGGATGTGGTTGCATTTGCTTTCACATTATTCAATTCATGTGTTTGTTCTGCCAGCTTACCCCTTTATCTCAGAAAATATATCCTGTGTAGGTTCTTATTCTGTATTTTGGCAGTGCTGTTCCAAAACTATTTTCCTTTTCTTTTTTTTTTTTCTCTTTCTTGTTCTTTTCTTTATTTTTCTTTTAATTCTCTGATCCATTATGAACACCAAAGTTCCCCAGCAAAATAAACCAGAGAATGTTGCTGCTATCTCTCTTCTGTGTTGGATCTTAATCAGAAAATTAGTGGTAAGGATGATGAAGGGACTTTGCATTGCATTTTTAGCTTAATTAAATAGCAGATAGCTAAAGGAAATCAACATGCAAATGCTGAAAATATTTGTGTTATGTTTCTTGTATTTATTATTTATTATAAAACAGTAAACAATGAAATATATGCATTGTTCTTCCTCATAAGAAATTTCTACAACTAATGTTACTACATTAATTTATTAGTTCATAGAAGTTTCTCCTTATCTATGTGTATAACATGTATTTACACCTAATAATTAAATGTATATTCATATTTATCTCAGCAAATATCAGTTAACAAGAGCCATTTGAGTCATGGATCAATTAACAGAAATCAATCACTGTCCAAATTGGGAGTTACCTTAGAAAGAGCTGCATTCACCAAACTTCATAGTAAAGAAAGATAAAGCAACTTCAAAAAGAGAATGCTGGATAGGGTGGAAGTTGTACTTTAGGGGCATCTGTGAAGACGAAAGTCTCATTTGTACAGCTGGGAAATCCTTCTTAGCCACCCCCTCTAAGGAAAATTAAAAACAGGACGAGATGAGACTCAACAGCCCTGTCCTAAAATTTAGACACTAAATAATTGAATAATTGAATAATTCTAGCTTTAGGTGAAGTGGTTGTTCAAATTGATTTCTTTAAGCTGATGCTACTCTTGTATAGATCCTGGCTTAATTTCAGGCTAATTTTGTTTTAAAAAAATTAAGAAGCCATTTGAGATAAACTGATAAAAACTATTGTAAAGCAAAATGTGTGCAGAGAGACTTGCAGTCATGGACCTAAACAGGCTCATGCACATGTTTAGGTGGCCCATCTTTCACTAGACGTTACCAAAAACCAAACAAACATGAAGTTTAGAAAGCACTTCTGGTTATGTGTCCATTAGAACTGCGCTGCAAAGGAGGCGTGGTCGTATCTTATTGCAAACTATAACACTGCAAAGCTTCAGATTAAAGGATGAAGGCATAGCTAAGAAAAATATCAATACATAGAGCTTTTTATAGCAACTGATGAAAGATAAAAATATGCCTTTATCCAGTTTTAGTGTAATTCTGTGAAATCTGGGGACCATCACCGATGGAGGTCCCCGTAGAATGAATAGAGGAGAGTGGTGTTCTAGCCCTGTGTTCTCTTTGCCACAGTGATCAATCCTGGGTGCTTGTTGTTTTCTGGCCTGCTTTTCTATTTGTGAATATCTGTTAATGCAGAAGGACTTTCTAATGGGTTTTAAAGGCCCATCCAAGAAGTTCCTGGCCTTTGAGGTGAGAGAGAGGAAGGAAGGACCTTCCTGCAGGGCTACTGAAGTGGGACCTTGAGGGGACTTCCAGTCTCACCTCAGGGGCAAGATCAATTTTACGTGCTTCTCTCATGCTGACTGGTTATTTATCTTTTATAATCTGATCATGTTCCCTTTCACTGGTGCCATTCCTGGAAAAAAAAAAAATTTAGATTTTCCAGAGGAGAGGGTTGTTTTTATTCCCTTCACTTCTTCTTTTGTATTTTCTGTTCTCTTTATCTATCTCTGAACCTAGTCACTGCTTCAGCAGCTGATCTGGACTCTGTTAGAGTTGAACTGGATTTTCCAAATGTGAGCAAAAAAATGGCCTGTATAGTAACTTTTTAATGACTTTTTCCCTTATTTCGTATACTAATTTTCCTAGTCTCGAATATATAATTAGAGAGATAAAGCCTGTAGATAAATCCAAGCTTCTGCTAATCTGTTTCCACTGCTCAACATTTCTGCTGTCAAAATCAGGCTACGTGGAAGCAAATGCAGTTCCAATTTATTTTAATGGGAATTCACAATTTTCAGATCGTGGCTGATTAAAGCTGCTCCCGATACCGATTTGTTGTAAATTATTCTTGTTTTGCGTAACCCCTGAACATATTAATTTTACTACTTAAAAACTGCTGCTGCCTGCTGCTGACAATTAGATAACCAGGCTGTCACTCCAAGCTTTTCACCACTGAACTTGGCAGTGTTTAACTGGCCCTTTTCTGCCTCATCTCTGGGAGTCCATCCCCAAAGAGCCAATGTTAAATTTAGTGGATATAAAGGCTGAATTATCTCATGGATTCTGCTCATCCAGGCCAAATCTTTTCTTGCTAAAGCTGGAACCGTTTCAGGAGCTCTTATGAAACCAAGTTATTTTAGTGATCTGGACTTTATAGAATACTTGGCTAGGAAAATAACAATCTATTTTTTTCCCCCTGTAAAACAAGAAGGATATGGCTTTTTACTTCTACTTTTTACTTGGACTGTGATATCTTAGTAGAAAATAATCATGAAACCGCAATAGGAGACCCTAAAAATTTTTAATTAGCATTTTACCCATTTAATTCCTATTATTTTTAAATAAGCCTACTACCTCAACACTCATTGCACTGTTTTCCTTGTCGTCTTAAATATTTCCTTACCTCTGTTTATGCCCAGTAGAAAATTTGACCTGATATTTGTTTACGGGCTTAATTTTCAAATTGTTCCAATCTGGGATTTTATAATGTTGATATTAACAACTAATATTCCAAGAGTTGGCAAAATGAGTTTCAATGCTCTAAGAAGTCATCTGTTTGTGAAAGTATTTCTTTTTAGAACTGTCAGTAGTGCAGACAGGCAAAGACTGAGAGGTGCAAATCATCCTACAAGCCAGAAGTCTGGACATTCTGCCCCTCCCTGCCCACTAGGCAGCTTAATATTTCTGCTGGTGAATTTTAGACAGTTGTTTTTCCCCCTGCAGATTCCCAGTGAAAGAATCCTAGGGTGTGCAGAGAGTGCTCCAAGTGTCCCTCTGTTCTCCAGAAGAGCCAGCTCTGGGAATTGCTCTTTCTTCTCCCTTGAATTTAAGCTTTTTGCTTCTGAACGTGGGAAGTGGACATCCCTGAAACTGGGTGAGTGTCCTACTGAATGGATCATGGTAGTGTCAGTTTCTGATAACTTCTGAAAAGTTAAGGAGTCATTCTCCTCTGTCATGAGGAGAACCATTGCCACAGATAAAGCAAAGCAAAAGGAGGGTGCAGCCGAGCAGGGCAGTGACATTCCAACTGCCTGGGGGGTAAACAGGGAGGATTAACATGGTTCAGGGCCAATTTACAAATATTGGATCACTCTTTTCTAAACTGGGACTGTTGACAGTTGTTAAATCAGTTGTAAGTATTACAGCTCTTAAGTTACATTATTCCTCAGGAATAGCAAGGCTAGTTGCTGCTAGATGCTTCAGGTGTTTGCTGAGCACACTTTTAATGAATATTCTCTGCAACCAAGAAGTGGGAAAAGAGAACACATTCTTTAGCTGCGAATCCTAACATAGGAGAGAAGTTTTCCCTGTTGGGGTACAGTTAGAAAGTGAATTATGGTTGTACGTGGAAGTGACTGGTCAGTGCAAATCAGTGTCCCAGTTCACAGCTGGACCTGAAGGGCTGTGTGTGTGCCATTTTCCTGGCACCAAGCAGGGATGTGAGGGCTTAATCAGCTGCTGTTTTGGGCGGTTTGGGGTCTGCAGTGCCAGGTTTGTGACTCTGGGAAGCTGTCATAGATGATATCAGTAGGATGTCAGTACAGCAGACCACAGTGCTGGTGACATTCATGTCCATGGAAGATCATTTCTGATTAGTTAGGCTATAATAGGACTTTTCACTAATGCATTTTGACAGTCCCTTCAAAACACAGTTACATTTGCCTATGGTAATCACTTGTTGTGTACTTCAATTGACATGCAGGACAGGCAGTGAGGAGAGGAGCAAGTTAAAAACAATGTGTAAAAGCTTTACTGACACTGAGGTTTATGCTGGGCTCAGAGCATGTTTAGGAATGTTTTTGTGTCTGTTGTTATGAGGTTTCTGTTGCACATCAACTAACTGGATTCCTCTGTGTGAAGCACAGAGCCTTAAATAGGAGAAAAACTGTATTTGGGATGCTTGCAACTGAGATGACACTCACTCTGTGGTTTTGGGGGTGAAATGAGAGTTTGTGATCTTCTGGAGCACGGCTGGGTTATCAGAACTAACGTGGTTAGCAGTGAGAGGTGTAACCACCAAGCAAAGAACAAACCCTGTTCCTGTTCTTCTCTCGGTGTCAGCAGGGATTCTGAGGGGTTCCTTTGTCTCTGGGTTTTATTTCTTGTTTGTTGTTAAAAACAGTAGTGTCTCGTGTAGGCTGGGATGTTTTCTGCAGAGCAAGCAACAGTTTTACCTTCCTTTTATCTTAGTGTGGTTCTGATTTAAGGAACAGGGTCTGAAAGGGGAGTTTCATGTTGGATGCCTGGATGTTCAACATTTTTTCAAGTGTAATAAATAGTGACAAAATGCTGTGTGTGCTAGAAGCCAGTGGTCAAAGTCAAGCAGCATATTATTTCAGTTAAAACTCTATTTTTCAAGAATAGCCTTTCCTGTTTGTTGTTTTCTTGATCGTTTTCACAGGAGAAATTATCTTCTCTGTATTTGTTGAACAACATAACCTTTGTTGTTGTCAGAAATACAGTGTACACACCATGTTAAATAAATATTGGTGTTGTCCATCTTTGCTACCTATTGCTATGGGTAGGACTACTGAGAGCCTAGAAAGAAGGCTTGAGATTTTTCACTACTCTCTGCCTGTAACTTGTTTTAATTTTTGCACATAATAGAAGATTTAAAAGACTTTATTATATGATAAAATGTAGGACTTTCATTACAGATATATTGGCTATCCTTCAGATGGCTGATTAAACTACTGTTCTATTACTAGGCAACAATTTCCTGTGTTTTATATACATCAATATGGTGGTATATCACTTATAATCTAGACAACAATGGACTACCCTGACCCAGTTAGATTCAATTTTGGTTCAATAATATCCTACTATATAACTTGCTTCATTTTCAAATGTGCCATTGGGTTTTATGACGTGATTTTGGTCAGAAAAACTAAAGTAGGTCTTTTAGAAAGAGACCTGTGATCAGAGTTTTACTAGGCAAAGTAACCAGGTGTGATTTGACTTCCCTATTTTCAGGATAAAGCAGAAAAATTGTTTCAGCTCAGCTGCAGAGTCCGTGGCTCAGACCTCTTAGTCAGCTCCAAAGGATTCCAGTGGGAGAAGCTGGGAATATTTCTAGTAGGGTAAAAACCACCACAGCCCCTATTCTGCATCAGTTGGTACTGATAGATGAAGAATTTCATATCTCATGGTGGATTTGCCTAAATGCTCTCAGCTTTGAGGGGTTTTGTGTGTCCTTTCAACCTCCTTGGTTTCTGCTTTTGAATGTTAAAGCAAGAAGTGAGAAAAATGAATATTAAAACCAGTGTTGTAGTTAAATTCATCGTGTTTCCAACGTTGTTCCCTCATTCAGAACATGGCAGGATGTCTATACAGCAAAAGCTTTCATATAAAATATAGTGCAGTCAGGATATATATTGTAATGCTGTTCTTTGGTTATTTTCCTCATAAAATCCAGTAGTATTAACCTGCTGCTACTGTTGAGCTTCAGTGGAACTGAAAAGTGTTAGTTGAACATGTGGTATTTTATACTACCAGACAATATCATTTATTTTAGAGAACACAATACTGGAAAGGTGGTTTCCTCTCCCTTCTGATGAATCTTCTGCATTGCAAAGTGAATGCTGTCGGAGAATATTGAGTTCTTGCTTTTGTTACTCTTTGTAAAGCTTCCCCTCTGCAAGGACAGATTTAATTCTGTAGCAAATACCCTGTAAAATGCAATACATCAGATTCTTTGTTTTCTAAATAGCTGAGATTCTAACCCCCTTGGATTCACACAGGTATCAGGCTAGACCATAAAAATGCTGAACTGTGGGATTTCTCTTTTTTTTAATTTTTTTAATTTACATTTAATTGGGTTTTTGTTCAGTGGATAATTGCTTACCCTGCAAAGCTAGACTTCTTTTAATGCATGCATAGAAAATGCATGTTAAGTAATTAACAAATTTTTTTTTAAAAAAAGTTAAAATACCAAGGAAGAACAGGTAAAATTTTGCTAAAGCATACAATTTATAAATACTGCACTGGAGTGGTTAGATAGTTTTACAAGAGCCTTGGGCTTTTCCTCTAAGCTGTGAGAAGTGCACAGATGTCCCCAGAGGCCATAACTGTTTAATTTTCAGGCTTTCTGCTGGAAGGATGAAAATACAGTCAGTGAAAAAGGCACGAGAAGAGAAGAGGTTGTTCTGACCGTGATGAAGCTGCAGTGTTTTGGTCCTCTGCTAAAAGCCTTTCTTTAGGAATCTCTGAAACCTCTCTCTGCCTGTTCCACATCCCATTAAACATGGTAAAATACAGATTATAATGTCTCTTTATTTGTATTTATACAAATATATCTGTTTATATCTAAAATACTCATATAGATGCACCCATTAAGTGGCATTAACAGCATCATTAGCAGAGCAATGGCTGTTTCTTGTCCCCTGTTACAAATTATGGCTTTGTTCTGAAGCACTAAATTATATCACAGACTTACGTCAGCAAGTTGTGACAGTGGCTTAAACCAAAGGGGGCTTTTTCCTCCAGGTTTCAATGCCTGCCACTGCAGCCCCATTTCTCTTCCTAAGAACTTCCCTTTCCCAGCACCAGCTCCCAGTGAATTCAAGTGAATATGTCCAATAGTTGGCAGGGAAACTATCAGGAAGGGATTCAGTAGCCCCTCACTGAATGAGGCACAGCTACACAATTTTAGCTTTTCATCCCTTGTTAATCTCAGTGTTTAAAAATGCCAACTTTTTTTGGTTTGTGTTTTGTTTTTTGGGGTTTATTTTGGGTTTTGTTGTTGTTGTTTTTGGTTGTTTTTGTAAGGGAGGACAGCGTAGCATCCCCAGTGCTTGCTTCCTAAACTTTGAGGCTTATCTGCATCTAGCTGTATCTTCAGCCTCCAGAGGCTGAATTAAAAATTATATTTATGTATATTTTATATGCATATTATATTAAAATATATTAAAGCTAAGGAAACAGGGAGATATCTTTTAGATAGTTCTGCAAATTAGAGATAAACTGAAATGTGCCTCAACCCCGACCCCAGAGAATATCTCTAAGGGGAAAGGCATTTGTTACGTTTCTTTTCCAATTAATTTGACAGCTCTGCTGAGACTTCTAACAAAAGTTCTAATTCCTGCTAATTGCAGGAGTGGACCTGTGTCATCAGGGAGCTGGGCTGAGCTCTTTGTAACATCACACAACCCACCAGGCAGCACGTGAATTAGGAGGGTCACCGGAAGAAAGAACACTGGATTTGGAGCCTGTCTTTCATTAATTTCTTTTTCACCTGCAAAATGGGGACAAGCCACAGATTTCCTGTGTGTGCTGACAGAGGTAGAAAGTTGCATAAAAAACGTTCAGCCGTAGTAAATACAAAATCACCTCTCCTCCCTCCCCGAGATAAAGAATATATATACCTTTTGTACATCTGAACTGACTGTTTTGGCTTGGGATATTTGCATTGACATCTTGGTCAATGGCTTGCCAAAAATAAAGACCAAAATGGAGGCCCAAACGTGGTAGAGAGTAAAATGTAGTTCATGTATATATAAATCAGTTGGTTTCATCAGACACGTTATGGAAAGGATAAGAGCATTTTCCACCTGGTAAATGACACTGCAGAACCAGAGATGGGTATTATCAAAGGCTTAGAAGATACTCCTGTAAAAGCTGATGGGACAGTTTGTTTGTTTGTTCAGCACAGAGAAGGTAAGTTCATGATAGGTCTTTGTAAGGTAAGGAATAGCTTAGAAAGGACACATCAGGGGCAGCTGGCCTCCCTGGTCATAATGAAAAAGAAGGATACAGTGATTTGGCTAAAAAGCTACCAAATCTGAAGGTAATATCATTTTTTTTCCCTTTGCATTGACTACCTAGACTAGAGTGGAATATCAGAGAAATTCATTGGGGCCAATAACTTGAAAAAAACCACCCCAAACACTGGATATTCTACATGAAGGAGAGTACAATGGAGGATGAACATAATTAACATAATTAGCCTTTGTCAAAAACTAAATTAACAGGTATATCAAACCTTATGTTTCCAGGTTTTTGAAATAATTCTCTAGGTTGTAGGTGTGAGGGTGAAATAGTGAGGATTTATTGTTTGAAGCTATTGGGATTCTGTGTCTAGTTTGCCTTTGAGGAGCCTATAGTGTAATTTTTGTGCCAGGGAAAAATTGTTTCTTTGCTTTTTCTCATTGCTGAGTGATCATTTAAAATTCCTTGTGTGTGTATTTGTACAACCTTTTTTTTTCCCCTGTTCAAGTTGATGTTGGTAGTTGCTGGTAGCAATCACAAGCTGGAATGCACTGCAGAAAAGGAGATAGAGAAGCCTGCAAGGCACAAAAAGTGGAGCTGTTATAGGCTGTGGCTGAGAAGGTGCAGTGTTATTCTCTCAGGAGAACACTATCTCTTATGTACATATAATTAATATGTCTGCCACTAACAGTTATTAAACAAAGAACAGGAATTGTTTCTGCTGGGTGACTTGACCTGGGAGTAAAGCCAATTTAAAAAACATCTGATTAAAATATGTTAAGGTCACAGATCACTATAAAATATGAAGTGGGGAGGAAAAAGCAGAAATTTACTCATGAGTAAGATTAAATACCATTGGATTTTTTATTTTTTTTTTGTGCTAGCAGCAGCTTTCAGGTGTAAAAAATGAAAAGGGCTCTTTCTGAAGTGTATTTTTCTAGAGCCATTTCAGTGTCGCAGTGCACTGACTCCTTGTCCCCCTGCACACAGCACAGTCCACCCTGCTGGCACAGGGGCTGGACAGACAGGAGAGAGATGATTTCCTGAGCTCTCAGGTTTTTGGCCTCTTGCTGTTGGAGGCCAACTGGTGATGGGGAAAGAAATTTGCATCAGTTTCTGTGTTAATTGCTGATTTCTTCTAATGGCTGCAGTAGTTCTTCAAATCTGGCAGCAGCTTTGGCTATGATTGCTGCATTTTCTATTCTAGAGATGCAAAAGTACCCATGATGCAGTAGTTTCTCCTGCAAAGAAAACTTACAAACAGTTGCATTTTCCCATTCTTTTTGTAATAACAGAAGGAGTGGTAGGGATTCACTTCAGTATTTAAAACACAACTTTCAGAATAGAAGGTACGTCTTGTGCACGGAAAAGACAACATCAGATTTTATTGATTTACTTATAATGCTTGGCAAAAAAAAAATGGCTGGGTTGCTTCTGCAGCTGCTCCCAGCACCAACTATTCTGTAATTATTTCAGGTATTATGTCTAATGTGCCGAAGACTCCAGGGAAGGCAACGTAAGAATACAAAGAATAATTGTAATGGGTTTTTTTTTAACTGTAAGTTTTTATTTCTTCAGCAAACAGAATAGACTCCTACTGGCAATGAGAGAAGGTCAGTATCCTTACCTCTTTCTGAGGATATTCCTATTTCTACTGTAAGGAGTAATACTTAGTTTTGAGACCTACTTACTTAAATTTTGTCTTACTGTTTATTCGGATCTGATGACAAGAGGCTGAAGTTCAATGGAAATATGAATCAGGAATACACAGTAATTTTTAGAACCCTATTTGGGCTAGGTTGGTATACAAGAAGGTACCTACAGGACCAGGAGAGAGAGAGAGAGGATGATACACACATACATATAACATTATGGATTATGTGGCTTTTCATACATTATTAAACAGTGAGAGCTCCTGAAGATGATTTCAGTGCTCTGAGGGATTTCGCAGGAAACCTACATTATAAAGTATTGTYTCCTCCTGAGCAGGGTGCCTTAGGGAACAAGGGAGGAAAAAAAGAGCCATGGAAACACTTTTAAAAGGGGCTGGAGAAAGAACCAGTGCAAAGATGCAAGATTGGATGTGGGCATCGGGGTGAGCCAAAGGTCATCCTGGGGCTTCAGGTTCAGCCACAGGACCTCTGCTGCTGCTCCTTGGCGTGTCATTCCCACAACTGACTGTGGGAATAGTTTTGCAAAGCCCCTCTAGCAGTGACCATGCACATGGGGGACGTTTCCCTGTCCTCTCTGCAGGGGACAGGAGGTTTATCCTGGGATTGCTCTCATGTGTCCAGTTAACACCCACTATGAGGAAAGGTTTATGACTGAACTCCCTTATTTCCTAAATGCTGTGGATTAAATGCCACAGTGGCATTTCAGCCTGGGCTGTTTTAGTGAAGAGCAGAGGAACAAAGGGAGGAAAACACTCCATCACTTGGTGGATGCTGGAAACACCCAGTGTCAGGGATGTGGATATCCATTTCCAGAGGGCTGTGATGCTCAAGCCTTGCCCCAAAGCATCCTGCCTCTGTTCAGAGCACAGAAAGCAGGGTGTGAGTGGGGAGTGTGAGTCAGTCTACAAATAAAGATTTGCTTTGACCTTTTGCAGGGAGATGGACCCTGTCAGGCCCGGAGTTCTGGGGCTGGGAAGTCATCGGCTCAGGCAGCACAGGCTCCAGTTGTTAGTTGGTATTTACAGCAGGGAATTGGTGATATTGCTCTGGGTGTAGGGGGCTGCAGGGTCTGCATACTAAAATGCTCCTCTGTACCACCAGGTTTATATTTTAATTTAAAATTCATTTCGATTTAAATTAATAATTTAACCCTTAATTAGGAACGTGTTTTCATCTCAAACAGGTTAGTCAAGCAGAGGCTAAATTCACTTTGCTGTTGAAAAGATAGTCACATTTTTTTTAATCAGTAGCTACCATGCATTTGGTTTTGTTTCACTAACTTCCCTCTCTCTCTGTCACTGAGATAGACTCATCAGTTATAGCTTAAGGAAATTCATTTTCGTACAGTCCTGAAATTCTTACCAGACTTTGGCAAAGTCATCGTGGCCTCACACTGAAATAAGAGTTTGAAATCAGACTGAACACAGGTTTTTTTTCTTCCTGGACCATTGCATCTACTTCCTCTTGCATCATTCCCCCTTGTGAGGGAAAGAAAAATTTCTTAGCTTTTAGAGGAAATCGTGGAGAAAACGTAACTGCTGTTCACAGCTGGTTTCTGTGCTGAAATTACAGACTCTGTGAAGAGTTCCTGTGCTAGTTCCTATTCCATTTTCAACCTGACTGAAACCAAAGCCATGGTACTTACCTCAAAAAGCCAAACTTTCTTCCACTAGTACATGTAATCTGATTTGTCTGACAGAGAAATGAATGCATTTCGAAGTAACAGCTTTATTTTTTCTTATATATCAGAATTTTAAAAAAATTGCTAGAAAAAGAATAATTATAGTAAGTACATCAACAACATTTTTCATTCCACTGTTCCATTTCAAGTATGACTCCATTATTTTTTTCTCTCTTTTGGGCTGTAGTTGTGAATAATCTTAAATTGATCTGACAGACAAAGACAGAAGTGCAAGACAGCCAGAGGGGAAGACGTGAGATTGGGATGCCCCTGCTGGGGCATACTGGGACAGCAGGAATCTGACCTGCTCACACCCTCACCCTGACTGATCTCTTCCTACTGAAATATGAAGTGCAAAAGTATGAAACCCCTCTCCCTCTGGAAAGGAAAAAGCCTGACGTCATGTTGCCAGAGTGCTTCCTCCATGCTCCTCTTTTTACTTTTTCCCTGGCCCCACACCACCAGCACCTTTTCTTCAGTGAGGTCTGTGGGTTTTCACCTGAGGGGTGAAAGAGCCATTGGTTAACGGAGAAATTTGATTCGTTCCTTTCTCTTCTTCACAGAGTCCGTCCACTTCTTATGTAAGCTTGTTTGCTGATGTTCAGCTCACTGCTGTGTTAAAATGCTGCATTGAAAGTGTCCCAAATACACAGTCTTACTGTATTTCCATCCAGTAACTGAATTCTCATGTGTTACAGTTAATAAGCAGTGGAAATTGTGTCTTGTAGGAAGATCATGACAAATATTCAGTTTTAAGTTATTAGTCTTCTTCCTCTCGTTACATTAAACTACCATATAGAATTATTTTTAAAAATTCCATTGTATATATTCTTAAATACATCTTTGCCTTGTGTATGCCTGCCCATAAATGTAAAAGTGTCCCTTCAAGCTGAGCAGAAGCAAAACCATTGGAGTTTGGTGCTTGGCAGTAAGTTTCAATGAGTTCTTGGAGAAAGTGCTGTGTGATTAGCTGGGCAGAAGAAGTGTGGTGTTTATTCCTTTGTGTGTTTGCTTAGTTTTATTTAGTTTATTTAGTTTGCTTAGTTACTAGTGTTGGAAAGAACAGGATTGGAATCCATTCTTTTCTACATGTCTCATTGTCTTAGGATTGGGAACAGAGACAGTAAAATCATTGCAGGTTCCTCTGTCAGCTAGAGGGACTCCAAAGAGACTTGCTCAAGGTACATCATGGGGCAATATTTCAGAGGAAATAGGATTTAATCATAAAAGGCTGCAAAAATAACAGGAAAACAAACAAACAAACAAGCCAGTTGTTTCCTGCTGCATTTCCTCCTAGTGGAGGTGTGCAAGAGTGGCTTAGGTTTCCTTAATTTGGCTTAATTTCCTTAATTTCTTTAAACTCCTCTGCAGCCCTCGAGGAGAGCCAAACAGCAGAAACTCCAGCTGAAGGTGGGCAGGCTGTGCCAGGTCAGGCAGGTTGGTGCTGGGCTCTGGGAACTTCCCCACAAGGTCATTTTTTGGCAACTCTGCTTTTCCCAGATTGCCTGTTGGGCCCGTGCCTCAGAGCCTCAGACTGGGCATTGTTTCCTGGGGGCTTGCGGGAGAGAAGTTGGAGCAGGAGGTGCCTTTCCCAACTGCTTTGCCAGCGTGGAAGTCAGAGGGAGCAGCTGCAGCCAGGGCTGGGAAGTGCTGAAGGGTGGCTGAGATGAATGCTTCCCTGTGACACACTTCATGCTTCTCACACTGTTTTCAGCACAGGGAGAGGAGGATTTCCTTTATGAAGATGTTTCAGGGTAGGGCAGAGTAGTTGTCTCACTGCTTTGTCAGTGCATTTCACTCAGGTGTTTGGCACTGGGGACCAGCCCACAGATTTGCCTTACTCAGATATTCAGTTGGGTTTTGGTCACGGACAGTAATGTTCCCTGTCTGCTCCATCATTTAAAAAGATGCAGATATTTTTATCCAGGCTTTTTGCCCTTCCAAAGGCTTTGCTGTTTTGGCAGTTCATGAGTGAACACAAAACACCAAAATAATCTCAGATTTTATGCCATGTTTATGAATCAGTTCACCTCCATAAGCAAAATTGCAAAGTGTGTTACCTGAGACTGGTAAACCCATTCTTTTGGCTTCAAATTAGCATTTAAATCAGTGACAGGTCCCTAAGCTTAACTCTCTAGGGCCCAGGCACAGAAAGAAGTCATGTTTTTCTTTGTATTACTCCTCATTTTAACATTATATTTGTAATGACAGTATACTGGGTTTTTCCTGATGTGCTTCTGCATTAGGCAGTGTTTGCTGAGGAACCAAAGTGTAGCAAAAGCTGAATTTGTTCTAAGATGTTTTTGTTAGCGTGTGGTTTTTGTAAGTATGAGCACAGACCTGTGTGTGACCAGTGTCAGGCAGAATTTCTTGCTTCAGAAATGCCATTTGGAGATGGATGCTTGCCTTGGGGGAAAGCAGCAGCTGAACAGCAGAGTCTGCCGATTCCTATCTGATTTTCATCTCTTTTTTTCATCATCTTGGTGGAAAGAAGTCAACACTTTTATTTCAAAACATAGGTTTTCCATAAAAAGCTATTTCCTAAATTGTTCCTTTCTATATAACTTACTTCTTCTGATGCAAACCTGGTCCTGAGTCAGTCTAAAATGTAACAGGAGTCAAAGCAGAGGGAGTGTGCCTATGTAAATAAAACACCCCCCCACCCCGAGTTTTCCAGAAGCAGCTTTTGTGGGTCAAGCCTCATCCCTAGAGGACTGGATTAATGTTAAAAATATTCTCATTATGCAAATTATTGATAGTATCAGAAGCAGCTCACTGAGCCTGATGCGTGGTCCTTCAGAAATGGAACAGATCTTTCACTGTTCAGGTTATTTTCTTGATTTTGCCTTCTTACTCCTAATGAACTGAAGAGAAATAGTTTACAATTAGCGTGCCCTTGTAAGCAACCTTTGGCAGTAGAGAGAGGATAAAGTTAGCTTCTTATGCAGGATAGGGCCAAGATTTTGGTAAATTAACCAGAAGAGAAGAAAAAGTGATGTTCTCAAAATGAATCATAGACAATATTTATTCTTAGTGGTGCAATGCACTGGTTTGTCTTCCAGGCAAAATTAAATGCCAAATCCAAGCCAATGCATGAAGAACTCCACTTTACCAAGAGGTTTTATTTCCATCAGCTCTCATTATGAGAAAAATCTGTAATTTCAGACCATAAATGCCTGCAAACTGTGATCTGCATATGGATATACTCCAGGGCAGTGGTCACACTTTAAAATCAAGATGTCCATGGAATTTAAAAACCACACTCCTGTTATTTTTCCAGCTTGTCGACCCGGGTTCTACAAAGCCTCTGCTGGCAACGTGAAGTGTGCCAAATGCCCTCCCCACAGCTCCACCTACGAAGACGCCTCTCTGAACTGCAGGTGTGAAAAGAATTACTTTCGCTCTGAGAAAGACCCTCCATCCATGGCTTGCACCAGTGAGTAGCATCATTGTGCTCCGGGCTGTCACTCCTGCTCCTCCATCTGCACCCCAACAACAGCTTGCTTGCTTCCTCCCATGTCCCACTGCAGCCAGCCATCCACTCCCTCAGCATCTTCTCACATCCAGGAGGGGAGCCAGGGTTTTGAAATTCCTACTTTCAGCCCTCAGTCCTCAGCTGCACCCTGAGGTGATAAGAAAACAACATGGTCCTTAATAGTCTAGGTCTGTAGTCTGTAGTGAAATATTCCAGGAGTCTCTAACTGGAAGAGTTTGGTTATTTACGCTTTTTACTTTTGTATTTTTGTGCCCTTGTTACTCAATCCTCTGATTTCCTTTTCCAGGACCACCATCTGCTCCAAGAAACGTCATCTCCAACATCAACGAGACGTCCGTCATCCTGGACTGGAGCTGGCCCCTGGACACCGGGGGTCGGAAAGACGTCACCTTCAACATCATCTGCAAGAAGTGCGGAGGGAGTGCCAAGGTGTGCGAGCCCTGCAGCGACAACGTGAGGTTCTTACCCCGCCAGAGCGGGCTCACCAACACCACGGTGACGGTGGTGGACCTTTTGGCGCACACCAATTACACCTTTGAGATCGACGCAGTCAACGGGGTGTCCGACTTGAGTGCACTTTCCAGGCAGTTTGCTGCCGTCAGCATCACCACTAATCAGGCTGGTGAGTCTCTTTCTGATCTACCCCTTTTTTTCTGTACAAAACCAGGTACCTTTGTTTCCTTTCTTTACTGTGCAGAATTTATCTTGCATGCTGTTGGTGTGCTACACACTGTTAGTATTCTTCTTTTAGAAGAATAGCCGAGTCAATTAGTTACCCTTGCACACTGTAAGTGTGCAAGGGTAACTAATTGACTCGACTATTCTTCTAAAAGTAAAAGCAGAAACAAACCCAGTGTGTGTTTCTGTCACAGAACCTGGCAGCATGACTGTTATGACTAACTCCCAGTTCCCAGTTAATAGCCTCTAATAGCAGACTCACACAATCCCTTAACCAGAATGTGTTTTATTAATAAAACCAGATTTTAATAAAACACTCATTTCGATAATCTCCAACGTAAATTCCCTTAGTAATCTCAGCGATTAATTTTGATTAAATGGAAGTGAAAAAAGGCTTTGATGTTAGACACATAAAAAGCTAACATTAAATTACAGTGGTTTAAAAACACAGCTTTTTTTCCCAGCCCTTCACAAGTTGTCTCACCAGCTCTGAATTATTGCCAACATGATGGGGATGTGGAGCTAAATACGGAATTAAGTCCCGGTGTCATAGCTGATAGTATAGAAAAGGGCTGCTCTGCTTCTGTGGAGACTTATTAAAGTCCCTGCATGAGCACAACAGTGTGCCCTGACTGTTGGACCAGAGCTTCTGTCATTGCTGCTCTAGTCTACCACTTGCTTTTCCTTTAAGGTTCCATCTATCTTAAAGATGAGAAGAATCCAGACTCTTCTCTGGCATTTGGTTGGGTGCAATTTTTTTAGGAGCAATGTTTGCCAGTGAAGAGGAAGACTAGACCCTGAAATGTCTATTATTGTGCTCCATGAGTTCACCATCAGGAAGCTTTGTACTGAAACATTCATGTTTGCAGTCAGTCCTCTCCCACCTCCTCCCAGCCCACGCCCCGTCCCCAAAATACCTACACTTCTGTGTTCCTTCAATCACAAACAAGTTAACGTTGTTCTAAGTAGGCATTCTCCTGGTGGGCTGTGTCACTGCAGTGTGTTTCGCTACAGAGGATGTATCTCCTCTCCTCAGATCACGGATCAGCTTTAGTGGGAGGCATAAAAATGTGAGAACAGCCTGTTTTCCTGACACCAGTCACCACTCCTCCAAATGCTCTGGGGGGCTGTCTAACCGTGCAGTGGGCAGACAGAGGACAATCTACCCAGTTGAGACATCTTCTCGTGAGCTCTTTCTCATCCAGGCATTGACTTCATCTCTGAAACCTGCAGTCAATGCATTTCTGGCACTGGCAGCTCTGTTTAATACAATCCACAGGCTGCTTAAGCAGTTTTTTAGTCTGTTTCCTACTTTTATGCATAGCACATTTTTTTCTTTAAGGGCATTTAGGTGATAGGGGGTACTGTCTCTTGATCATGCTAATTGTTTTTTACTGTGTTAGAATTCCCTTAGAAGTTCTGCAAGTTGCTAAAATTAGACCTCAGATATGTACATAAGTAATCTTTTAAAGCATAATTGCACAAATGCAATTTGTCTTGCATTCCCTTACTCTTAAGATCACAAAATACACCAGAAGCATATTTTTAGCTAAAGTCATTCTTAAAACACCTGGGGGGGTGGAAGTGGAGAAAAAGTATGATCATCTATCTCAAATTGCATTTTAATAAAGAGTTAACTGGGAGGGGTCTCAAAAAAGAATTAAAACACTTTTGAGCTGAATCTGGAGGAGAACAAAAGACTCCAAAAGCCAGTCATGACTCTAGGGATATTATTTGCTCTGACTTTAGGTGCATTTCTTCAAGGATAGGGTTATCTACGAGTTGGATAAATCTCTGGTTAAATGATTAAACTCTGCTGGACTCAAGGAAGTAAGAGAGATGTATTTCTCTGGGAGGTTATTCCATGGATGAGGTTTCACTGCGGTGACAGTATCAGTACAGCAGAACAGATCCTGGGGACAGAGCCCCTGGCAAGTCTGCAGAAGGAATTATCCTGGTTTAATGGTTGGATTCAATGGTCTTAGAGATCTTTTCCAACCTAAATGATTCCAATGATTCTATGCCCATCAGTAGGCTGCAAGTTTTGGGGAAGAGGATTGAAATGTAGAAGGTCCTTACAGACCTCTTCAATCTCTCCAGAATCCAGAGTATTTCACTTCTGCCAGCCTTGATCCGAGAATCCTGGACCCTTTGCAGTGGGYGTGGTGAGGTTGCAGATTTAATCCTGGATTTTTAGTATCCATGTGCTTTTTTCGAGCGCTGTCAGGTCCTGTGCCAGCTTGGTGAAAGCTGCTCTGCAGAATATTTCTCACCCACCCAACTGCAGAGTGTGTTAACAATTCAGCTGATACTTTCAGAGTCAGTCACTTCGCACAACAGCTACATTTTTGTACCTAAAGGGGCCATATACAGACATGCTTACACATTTGTGGTTTACATAGACCCACACAAACAGTTTCACCTTAAATGTTGCTGGAAAATTCACCTTTACGGGGACTCTCAGTTCCAGAATCTGTAACAATCTCAGTAAGGTTTTCCTAAAGGGTTTTCAAACCTGATCTAGAAGTAAAGTTGTCACTTGTAAGACTGGAAACATCCAAACTCTGATTCTGCTGATGCTGTGAAAGCAAAGAGGATGATACATTTTACAGTACATAACTGTTAGAAAATCAAAATTCAGAATTGTTTCAGAAAGTCATTTGTTTTGTTTTGCTTTTTTTTCTCCCAACTCTCTGTTCTGATTTTTGCTGTGTTTTTATTGTACTGTGTTTTCTTTCCCTTCCAACAAATGTTAACGAGCAGATATCTCTGGAAAAAAAAAACAAAACAAAACAAATGCAAAACCAAAATACAGGTGTTTTGCAAACGAGGCTAGACAAGTATGACACTGCAATATCACCAGTTTCTGAGAGTCTTTCTGTCTTTGGTTTGGATGTAAAAGAGAAAGGGCAAATGCTTCTGTTTAGTTCGGTTTGTTGATCATCCTCTTCGACTGCGTGTAACACAGGCCTTCAACTTCTGCCTGGTACAGCTTCCTCTGAGCTGTATCAAAGCACTGCTGCTGCTCTCACCTCACATCAATATATTGCACCAGGCAGATGTTACCTCCTAATACAACCAATCAACCCCATTTAGGAAGGGTCACTGGCTGCTGCAGGAGAGGACGTGGAATTGGGGACCCGTGCAGGTGACACGCTAATCTGGACGTGCCGCCCAGGGAGGGTGACAGACATGCCACCCTCCTGCCAGCCTGAATAAGGCATCTCAGCACAGATATTCAGGGGTTCACTGGGTTGTCTGAGCAAAGTTTATGGGCTTTTTTTTTTTTTACAAAACCTACTTATCCATAAAGAGCAGAACATTGTGTTTTCCTTGGAGCGTTGTAAGGAACCCAGAGAGGGGAAAGTTGACCCGTCCAGGTCAGGGCAGTCCTGCCTTTGGGCTCGTAGCAAGCAGAGAACTCTCACACTGGAGCCCAAGGGGGTTTTAAATGGAAATAGGGTATTAAATGCACTGAAGAAAGACTCAGATGTGGTCAGGACCACGCAGTCGGGCTGCTGGGTAATCGGTTTACAGGAATGAAGGAGGAGGTTTTCCAATGTGAAACACAGGCACTGGGTTTGAGGCACAGGCGAGGTTTGTGTGTTTTTCAGATGTTGCCTGAGAAAGTAACAGTATTTTTTCCCCCATGAGTTTTTTTATGGTATCCCATACAGGTTAAAGGCACGACTCAGGAGTGCTGGACAAAAAGATTAATATTTTAATCAAGGACCTTAATTGGCTTCACAGCATTTTAAATAGACATCTCTGCAGTGTTCTTTGCAATCAGAGGGGACAAGAACTTTTAGAACTTTCAGAAATCTGCATCATTAGCAGATGCTGACCTATCAGGTAGGTCTTTGGAAGTGTTGGCCATCCCACTGGTTTCCCATCCCCATCCTTTCCTCCCAGCAGATCTGGTGGGAAGGTTCACCATGCAACAGTCAGATCTTTCTTTGATCTGAAGTCTGCTTGCTTGGTTTTGTTTAACCTCGTATACCTTAGTTCTAGCAACTATAAATTCATGCAAACAATATGATAATGGCACATCTAATAAATAATAAATACAGTTCTCACTGTATTTATTGTGTAAAACAAAACAAATACTGAAAGCGTTCTGAGCTCGTTGAAACTTGGGGAGTTCCCAAAGTGAGCAGTAACAAATACATCTTGCTATGTTCCTGAAGGGAGTTGCACTTCCTATATATTAATTTAACTATAGATAAACCTAATTTAACTACACATCTCCTAGAATTTAACTAAATTAAATGTGGTGTACTGTTTAAGCACAATCTATGTAATTCTTATTGGATAGAAGCATATACTTAATGATAAAAAATTATGTAATTCATTAAGAGATCAGAAACAACTATCGTTTTCTGGCCATTACCTTTAAAGGCTCTAGTTTTAACTGCAGAAGGTGTTATAATTGGTTTATAAGGAACTCTCATTCTAAGTCTTTGTCCCAAAGTTGAACAAGATAATGTATAAAATTGATACAAAACATTTTCTCAGCAGTCATGTTTTTAGCACAGTGAAGAAGCTGAGAGTCTTTCTTATTTTCTTGGCTTTCCAGAATGTAATTCTGGTAAGCTTCCTCCAGCATCTTATTTTCAGTGTGAAGCTTTAACACTCCTGTGGTTGAGTACATCCTGTGGCTGGGGAGGATTAACTCGATGGACATGCTGGAGGCCCACAGGCTGGAAAGCAGCTTTGCAGGAAAGGACCTGGAGGTCCTGGTGGAGCATCTGGGACCAGGGGTGCAGTAGGAACAAGCAGATGAAGGAGGTGATCCCTTTCTTCAGTGCTGGTGAAGCCACAAGCCCAGTAAAGGGGACAGGGATGTACTGAGGCAAGACCAGTAAAGGGCCACGATGATTAAGGGAGAGGAACATCTACCATGATGAGAAGGGGGGGTGAGAGCTGGAACTCTGCTCAGCCTGGAGGGCAGGAGGCTCAGGTGGATCATATCAGTGTGTGTAAAGGCCAGATGGGAAGGTATAAAGAAGAGAGAGACTCGCCTCAGTGGGGGTGGTTACCGGTGAGACAGGAGGCAGTGACCACCAGCTGAAATGACAAGAAATTCTGTTTAAATGTGGAGAAAATTGTTTTTGCTCTAAATGTGTAGCCCAAAGAGATGTCTCTCTGTGGAGGTATGCAAAACCTGACTAATGAAGGCCCTGAGCAACCTGCTCTGGCTGGCCCTGCTGAAGGCAGGGGCTTGGACTGAGTGCCCTACAAAACCCCCCCCCTTCCACCTCATTGCTGTGTCATGACTGTGTGCAAAGAGGATAAAGGCACCTGGAAGGGAGACCAGGTAAGGGACTGATTAATAATTACTATCCTCTTTTAACTCTGGCTTTTTCACTTATAGAGCAAGAACTTCTCCGTGAAATTTGGGGGACTAAACTCCCCATATAGTTACTCAGATTGCAAAGAATGTAAACCTGTGAGTGCAGAGGGGCTGTAAATAATAAATAAACCTCAATATCTCTGCTTCAATACAGTTGACTTGGTAATTCATTTTTTTCTCTCATCTTTTTCAGGATTAATAATAAAGTAAAAACACATCAAATGTTTTCTTAAATTGTAGACACACAGCCCAATATGTTACATCCATTGGATCAAATTTAATTTACTCCACTTTCTTAAATGGACTAGCTGTTAAATCTGGTGGTTTTTAAACACAGAAGGTGTAAGTTTGTTTAAGGAGAAGGTAACCAATGAGGCACTGGGGAGTTTTTGCAGGGGGCCAGGGTGAAAAGTATTCAGAAAACCAGAGAACAAAGGTGACCACTTGGTACAGAAATTAGAATCACTGAGAGTCTTAAAGGGCAGATGTAGCTGGTTTGTAATATCTTCATCTACATGTGGCATTGAAGATTTCAAGCCACATGTTGATTTCAGCTTGAAGGGTTAAACGTTTACAATGGAGAAAGAGTCAGTCAATTTTTCAGTGCTGTTATAAGTAAAGACTCATGTGACTCCTTGAAAGAGTTGTTAAAACCTCCTCAGAACTAGAATTTTATTTGCCTGAAACCGTTGCTTCAAGGGAATAAAATCAACACCAAGCTGGTGGAACTTTGATGCTATTTATATGTTCAGGCTTTATTCTGTTTGCACTGTCTTCAGCAACTCACAAATGATGTGTGGTGCTCCCTGCTTAAATAAAATCCACATTTAGAGAGGGTTTGTGCACTTTACAGTGTATATCCCAAGGCAAGTCCCTTAAGGAGATCTCTCTTCTAAGGAAGACAATTTGAGAAAGCCACAGATGTTTGGTGGATGATATATGTCTTTCTTTCCCTATGGTCCTTATAAAAAGGACAAGAAGATAGACTTATTAAAAGTGAGCTAATGACATGATGTAGAGAGCCTGTGGTTCACTGACTGTTATTGCAGCTGTGCCCCATTACCTACTGAATACCTGGGACACGCTTGGGTTTTTTTTGAGTGACATTTATCTTTGGAGTTTCGAACATTCCTGGCATAAATAAAGATTTTACGCTTTTCAAATGTGTTTTACAGTTCAGCCCAGGGGCTGTTCAAGGATCATTTTAACTCAATAAACCCCTCTCCTTTAGGGATATAAAAGGGAAGTGTTTTAACAATGTCACTCCATGCATAGCCTGTTATTAGCTGGAGATGTTCTGCCTGCAAAGCCTTTGATCCCTTTTCCCCTGAACGTCAAGGAAGCTGAAACTTCAAAGTCTGTGACGTGCATTGGTGTCTTCTTTGCAGGCACAGTCCTCATGTGAAGGCTCATGACCTTAGAGAAGGTTCACAGGTGAAGTTTGTGGCTCTCACTTGCAATGCTTTTAGTTACCTGCTCCACAGGTCATGGTGAAATTGTGTTCTGCGATCAGTGGATAATGGTTTTCTCTACTTGCTTCTATTAATCTTTAACATGGGGCTATTCTCATTTAACATCTTAGTTTGGTTAAATAGTAAAAATAAATAGTAAATAAAATAAATTGTATAGTAGTAAAAGTAAATAGTTAATAAATAAATATAGTAAAAAAAAAAAAATAGTAAAAATGTAGTCAAACAGGATCCTTGGCCCTCAGTTAGATAATATACTTCTGACTCTCTGTCTCCATTATCTGTGCTTGCATTCTTAGTAACCACTGAGGGAAATTGTGTTCCTCTTGGTCCTAAACAGAGCTATCAACTTCCTTTGCTTCTTGCAGCAAATTCCATCCAGACAATTTGCAGGCTGGGGGCAGCTGGGGAAAAAAAAGTTCCCTTACTTTTGGGGACCTGCCATAGGAATTATTAACCTAATAATCATTGTTTGTAAAAGCATCCTCGTGTAAAACAAAATTACACTTTGAAAGTTAGGCACCCCTACGTGTTACAGCCTTCACACACTTGGCTTTTGCTCACATGAGCTGTGCAAGCTGATTTGAGCCTGAGGATGTATCATCCTGCTCGTGAAGGCAGGTACCCTCTGAAACCAGTAGATTTTGTTCTGAAAATTAAAGACTTTGCTGCTGCTTTGCAATTTTATGAAGTGACCATACTCGGGAATGTTTAGGCTTGACTTCAGAAATCCCTCAAGGAGTTATATTTCTTTGTTTATTTTTACTTTTCTTGCGGTGTCAACTTCTGCAGCAGAATATGTATGAAAGAATTCTCTTTCTAACATTCTTCATAGTAAACTATGCCTCTCTATATATTTAAGAAAATATTTTAAACCAAAGAAAAATATTAAATCATCCCAAAATCCAAAATATGAAAGGAGACACCTTTCAAGTCTTTTTCATTAGAGGTCCTTCTCTCCTGGTTAACCTTCACAAGAGTGATTGCACCAAATGACAGGGCAAGAAGTTTGAGAAATGTTGTTCCTTTTCAGCTTGTGTTCTGACCAGGTTGAAAAGGCACTGATGGAACTTACTGTCAGACCAGTTCCGGAGTTCTTGGTGATCACTTAAAAGGAGAGAAATATTTTATGTCATAAATTACTAATTTGAGGGCAATTGTCGTCTGCAGTTGTGGGAAATGGCATTTTTAGAGGTAGTTCTTAAGTACATTCTTACATCATGAGTGGGATTTCTCTGGTTAAAGGAGTAATTAATCATTTTAGAAAGGGAAAGCCAACTCATCACCTGACCACTGATGATCTGAGCAACAGTGAATAAATTATTCATTCCAAAAACCTCACACCAGGAGGCTCTAACATCCTGTAAAATAATGTAACAAAGGGGTAGGGCACGGCAAAGCAAAACTGTTTGTTTTAACCTGATACGTCCTTAACACATTCCGTGAGAAATATGGAGTATTTCAAAGTTCTCAGCAGAGAACAGAAAGAATAACATTTGTGTTGCGAGTACCTTTGGACTGAATCCTTATGAAAGCACACGCAGCATTTGTCTCCTCTCTGAAATAACAGCTGGGAACGCCGTGGCACCATAATTTTCAGTTTCTGAAGCAAGTGCCTCGTGCAGACTGATGCTTCCCAAAAGGACCTGGCATTTCCATGATTTATTATACTTGTGCTAAACAGACATTTTGTTTGCTCTGTGGAAGGCATTGCTATCTCTTTTTATTAAAAGAGGGAGAAATAAGGATGTGCAGGCACTACACTTAAAGGAGCTTGCTTTTAATTTAGGATTTATTTGTAAAAGCGAGAAATGATCCCTAATAATCGCTTGCCCAGTGACAGCTGCTGGGCAGAAGGTTGCCTTTCTCTGCACTTGAGAGCGAAATCAAGCAGCTGCCTTTTTAGTGTAATTCCTGCTGAAGCTGCTTCTTTTCCCCTTCCCAGTTCCCTGCCGGCTTTCCCTCCCAGCACCTGTGAAATGCCTGCAGCCACTCTGGGGTCTGTAACCACAGGCTGGAGTCCACCAGCCCGTTTCCGAATGCATTTGGGTACCTCTGCCAGAATGCAGGCAGTCATCCCTTAAAACAGCCCTGAACAAAGGAGTCCCTAAAACTGCCCTGTTTCAGGGAGAAACACACGCGGCTTTGTTTCGTCCAAAGGTGCTCTGCTTCTATTTGCCCTGGAAGTTTTGCCCTGTTTCTTCCCTTCCATGTTTATGTGTAAATGCCCAGATCTTGATAGCCCTCTCCCAGAAACTTAGGAGCATTTTCACCCACTTCCTTATGATTGCATCCCACTGGGATCCAGCGTGGATCTGGTGTGAGGGTCCTGTATGTTCATGTGAACCCCTTGCTTTTGGGATGACTGAACTCCCTAATGTTCCCAGCGGCAGGGAAGGGACGTTGCCTTCTGGCTGATGGTCACCTAATGATGTCACAGAATCAGGTGACATTTTACAGCCCAAGCCATAAAAATATATTGAACTCGAGGAAAAGGTGCAGGAACACAAACACAGGTACCGTGCTAGTTTAACTACGTGTCCTGGAGATTAAAGGCTGTGTCTGGAAGAGGAGCGTGGGAGGGTTTAGCAGGTTTCCAAGGTGTTGTTAAAGTCTGATTCTTGCCTCCTGGGAGGCACCTGGGGACCCCAAAGCTGGCTGGACCTTCTTGGAATGTGCCTGTGGGATCAAGAGTGTGAGATCAGGTTTGCTTGCTTCAGCACAACCACATAGGTGGAGGCAGTGAGTGCCTTTAACTGCAAAAAAAAAAGTGAATAATGCAATCAGACAGGGTTTAAAACAGTGCAGGTCCTGCTTTCTGTGAACAGGGTTCTATAAGACACCCCTCAGATACCCTAATCCCCAGAATGGATGCTGGGGATGTTAAAGAATCCAAGTACAAGCGGGGCTGTTCATACAGACATCATGTCATGGAGGTGTGACATCATTATACTGATATGGGAGTTGTTAGTTAGGACTCTGTCACAAACTGAATGCTGGAATGGATGGATAAACCTAAAGATGGAAAAGCTGGTGTTTTTTCTGTGAGTCAAAATGTGTATGTGCAGCATTATGAGCGGAGGCAGACCAAGCCTTGGACCGGGATAAGTTCTCCTGTGTCCTGACTGCAGACGTGACTGCTGTGTGGTAGAGAAAGTGCCTCTAAGTGAGATATCAGTTTGTTCATTCACACATTGGTATTTCTACTTTGAACTGCATGATGATTTTGTGGTTTGGATGCTGGTCCTCTAAGACTTACAGAGTTGTGTTTGGGTCCCAGTGGATCCTGCTGTCAGAGAATGCAGATTTAATTTTCAGGTTATGATCTTTATTTACGGCTCTTGTTCCATGTTACCTCCTAGGGGCATCACAGACATTGAGGAAAATTTATATGTTATATCAGATTACAGGATTATGATTAGAAAATAAAAGCATCAGTTTTCTAAAGAAAGAAAAAGGAACAAGCCCTCCATTTGTTCAGCAGGGCAGAAATTGAGAATTTCTGCTGTCTCAGATAAGTTCTTGGTCACAATCTTTCAGCAGTTTGGAATATTTTGCTCTCCTAGGCAAAGCATATTTTACTCTTGGCTGCAAGCAAAAGCTGGAAGGGAGCTGTGGGTCATTTTAGAATTAAATCCTTTCCTAAAGCTTAATTTGTGATCTAGAGACCTGAGCAAGAAACAAAAAGCCTCTAAACATTTCAGCAGTTGTTGGCTTCCCCAGGTTAATACTGAGTTCTCCCTGTCACAATATAAGGAATTTTCTCCTAGTACTTATGTACATCTGTAAGCCAGTCACATATGAAAACAATAACCAAGGCATAAGGAAAAAGTCAATAAGGAAATTTATATATAGCTGCTATTCAACTGGAGGAAAACAAATGATCTGTTGGGGTCGGTTTCGCTGGGAAATCAATTTGAGCAGAGTTTTATTGTCGGCCCTGCTCGATCCTTCGTGTTGTTTGCTTGCACCTTTAATAGCTGTGGCTGAGGGGGTTTTTTACACTTGTGAGTCTGAGCTCCCTGGATCATTGTGTTTGTTCCCTTTTCAACATCCACGTTCCCAGCTGTCACAAATGCTACCTGAAAGTGCTCAAAGTCCATTTCCCCGTGGGGCTCTGGGGAGTTTTGGATGCTCATATTAACCAGTTGGACTGCAGCACCAGATAAATACTAATATCTGATGTGTAAAAACACCTCAGTGTGCTTTGCGTGAGACTGCTGAGACCAAACCTCTTCATGTATGGCCACACAAGGCTGAAGTTAATTATAAAAAAAACACGGCTCTTATCCAAGTGAAGAAGTTAGGAGTGCTAATGTATTAATCAAAATAACAATGAAAATGTAAATTCATAGAGGCAAATGAGACATGGGATTAATTAAAAAAAATTACTGCCATGGAACTGATTCATCTTTTTAGTCTAAAAAAGTACTCCCCTAAAATTTTACCTTTAAATGCATGTTTTCTAAGTGATAAACTGACTGTTGTATTGCTGTCGATACTTTAATATAGTTTTTAAAACTTCAGTTAATCCTAAGAGGCTTGATAACGTCTTATTATTTGCTAACCCATAGTGCAAACTTTTTTTTGTTGGTGGGAGGTGCAGACATTTAAAATATTTGGTCTCACATTCTATTCTTGCACAATCTAATTGTTAATTTAAAAAAAGGCTATTCTAATTATTAAGTACTTCTCTTCCTTTTTGTAGCCCGATTTTGAATTCTGTCTCATCCTATTGCAGTTATTTAAATCTTTTCAGGAAACAGGAAACTCCTGGTTCTCTCTTTCTTGTAGAGAAGACTAAAGACTACATGCATTGCTGCACATTGTGATGCCTTTGCTGTTTCATGCTTTATAATGTTAACTTTCTTTAAGTTTTTTCTCTTTGCTGGATTTTCAGACCCTTCCAATTAAATAATAAAATATGGTAATTGAGATGCTCTGGTGTTAGAAAATGTAAATTAGAACTGAATTCTGCTTGGACACTGCTTAGCACACAGTTTAAGTTTCACGTTGTATTCTGGGGATGCATATGGAAAGAAATTAATCTAAATGTCCAAATCTCAAGTTATTCCTCCCAGCTGCACCTCAGCCTTGGGCTGGGACCACAGGACAGGTTACCTTAACTCTCACTGTATCTTAAATCCACTGATTTAAACTAGAAGTCATCCTTTGAAATCCCCTGGAACTCGGAAGTCATCTGAACAAGGTGTTTTCTTCAGTTGGCTTCAAGACTTCCACCCCTTTTCAAAACCACCCGTCTAACAGGTATAGCAGAAAAACAAAAAGAAAGATTGCATTAAGATTTAAAATTTTGACAGCCCAGCTGCTCCCAGACCAGCAAAGAAAGGTGATGCCATGTTCTGTGCTGGTAATTTTTTTCATTTTATCTTATTCTGGTGTGGGATTAAAGGTGTTTGAAATGTTGCGTTCCTCTGATTATTCATCTCCCTCCATTTCCAGACACTCTGTACAATTTGTAAGCAACTTTGGGAGCCCTGGGGATTAGAAAAGGTGTATGAATGTTTTATAATGTTACTGATAACTGTGTAGCAGATGCTTTTCTAATAAACTGCTGTGAGATAAGTTACTGGTAGCATCTGCACAGATGTGTGCAAATGAGCTCAAAAGAATTAATACTGTGTTAGAAGAAAGCTTTTTTTTAAAGCACATCTGTATTGGAGCATGTAGGATTGTTTCAGCCTTCCCTGAGAATCTGTTACAGCACAAATTACCATAATTTATTAGGGGGAAAAGCCATTTCTGTTAATCACATATTAATTATTCATAAAATCAGTATTAATGTTACCTTAATGGGAAGTGTTACCAGCTGGGGTACTGGGCTTGGAGATCTACTCACATATTAAAAAAAGATGAATAGCTTGACTTAAAAAGAAGACATAAAAATGACTTATGAGAGCATAAAAGCAGCAAGTCTGAGTATACAAGTTATAGAGCTGGTTACAGTAGAGAAGTTCAGCCTGCTAAGCACTTTGTGTTTTGGCTCTACCACTGGTTTGTGCCACAGTGGAATTCAAGTGGAATTACTGAAGGATGTTAATTACAAACAAGCCCTGTATCCTTTCCCCTAATGCTTTTCAGCTCTTCACCAACATAGATGTGAGTAAAATAGATTATTTCCCTTTCTCCTTGAAATAAATAAACCTCATTAAAAAAATCCCAAACCCTCCAGGAACTGATTTTAGTAATTTAACTTCAGGATAAATTCTTCCTGCTGGGGGGAAAAAAGCCCTAAAAAAACCCCCAAACCCAACTTTTTAGTATTTTCAAAAGGCTATTGTGAACCATCTAAAATATGAAAATGCTGCTCTGTGTTCAACCCAGAATGAACTCAATTAAAGGACGATGTCAGCATTTAGATTATGACTCAGGACTTAAAGGTGTGTTTTCATGGAAGCTTAGCAAAATCATAAGCGGAATGAATTTTCCAAAATTTATTTTAATTAAAACTTGTTGGGGCTTTTTGTGTTTGTTTGGTTGGTTGGTTGGGTTGGGTTGGGATTTTTTGTTTGTTTGGGTTTGTGGTGTTT
>WHWA01009250.1:231563-267860 GCA_029286575.1 Pitangus sulphuratus | reverse complement strand
GTTGGTTGGTTTTGGTGGTTTGTTGGTTGGTTGGTTGGTTTTGGTGGTTTTTTTGTTTGGTTTTGGTTTTTTTAATTATTTTTTTCCTGGCTATTGAAAGTTCTCTTGCAGAAATGAAAACCCCAAGAGGAAGGGCACTGGCTAAAGCATGAAAATGTGTAATGCCTGTAAAGTACAGCTAGTTTTATGTGAACAGTAAAAGCTTTATAGGATTCAACTGATATTAAATTGTTTAGATCAGCTCTGGAGCTTTTTTTATTAGGATAGCAAAATGTTGAACTTATAAACACATTTTCTTTACATGTTAAGATAAAAGGCCATTTATTAGTAAAAGATTTTTTTTAAAATGACAGTTACAACCTTTAGTGTGTGATCTGTAAGATAAAATCTGATGAATTTTGGCCAAAACCATGGAAGAGAAGCATTTGGAGTGGGAAGCCAACCCAAAAGAAACAGGAAAAAAATAATTTTAAAAAATTGCATGGCTTTCAGTGAGTCCAGGAAACCTAGACCTGGTCTTGGAACAAGGCACAGAGCTGGGTGGTCTAAAACTGAACTGATGTTCAAGAATCTTAAGTAATTATGATTGTATCTGTAGGTCTCATTGATATAATTTCCAAGTTGTGGGTGAGCCTGTGGCACGCAATCAGTTGTAATGCCTAACTCTGATCAGTGCATATAAAAAATTAGGCTGTTTTGTAGCTTAGTTTTGGTTTGGTTTTGGGTTTTTTTCATTCAGATTTCAGTTTCAAAGCAATGTGGTGAAGGAAGAGTGTACCTGGGAGTAATTTTTCTCTGGAGAGCTCACCCAATAATGTTACAGAAGAGGCTGAATAACCATCAGCAGTAAGCTGGTGGTTATTGCTGACCATGGCTACCAGGAGCTCCTTGTACATAATCCATCCCAGCACTGGCTTACACTTGCACAGGAAAATGTTATCAGACCTCTGGTAATGATAAAACTTCAACATTATAACAAATAGGTAGTACTGCTATTTTATTCTGTATTTTAGTGTATGGAATATATTTCATTGCTTATCCTGGAGCAGTGGATCAAAACCATCTGCAGTGCTGCCTCCAGTCTAACAGAGAATCTCAGTTCATTTTCCACGAGGCCAGTGTGCTCCCAGACATGTGTACCAGGAGTAATCCAGCTGCTGGATGTTGATACAAGTCCAGGCTTGTATCCAGACTTTTCTCAGGAGTCTGTTCAATGGAAACCATGCTCTTTACCAAGAATTGGAACAGAGATAAACTCAATTTGCTTTTCTCTCTCCCCTCCTCCTCCTCCCCCCCATCCCCTCTGCAGCTCCATCCCCCATCACAGTCATAAGGAAAGACAGGACATCCAGGAACAGTGTGTCTCTCTCCTGGCAAGAACCTGAACATCCAAATGGGATCATCTTGGACTACGAGGTCAAATACTATGAAAAGGTGGGAAGAAAGATCAAAGGGGAGGCTCTTGACAATACTTAATGAAATTATTGCATTCTGTCTATGTTAAGGACTCAGAAACACCCCCATTCACTCACTGTCCCCCTCAAACTAATTAAATGTTGAAACTGTTCAATTTTTGGTAATGAGAACATTGAAATTGTTGTGTTGTGTTGTCTTCCAAGTTCATCCCCAAGCACAGCAGAACAAACATGCACTCAATTCCTTTGTTTTCTTTCTTTCTGGAGTACATTTTGCTTTCTCAGTTCTATTCGGCTGTCAGTGTTCAAACTGATCTATCAGCACTCCTGTGCTGGTGCTTCCCTGTGGCACAAAGAACTTTTACACAAAACCTGTTTGAAAAATGATGGCTTGTGTTTTGGGCTGGTTTCCACTATGACAGTTCACACCCTTCGTTAGTAACTGAATTCTTCACAAATTGTAAGTAAATAACTGAAGTGAAAGAATCTGCCATTAAATAGGTTCTGCCTTTTGCTGACATTTTCTTGTATAAATCAACAGCTGTTTATTTGTACATCCTGTACAGATCTCTATTTAGGAAAACGTATCTTCATAATAGAATGTTTCTTTTAGTAAATCTTACTGGTAGAATTGAAAATCCATAAGTTGTTGTGAAGATTGTGAAGAGCGGTATTAGCCATTTTTTGATAGATCACAGAGACCTTTTGACAGAATATATTGCTGCTGAAGTTAACAAACTCCAAAAAAAATGTCAGAATTAGTGGCTTAATTGAGCATTTTCTAATGCTCTTCATATCTAGTAATCAGACACATATTTGATAGGTACCAGAGAGGGTGAAGAACTAATACCCTCTTGGAAAATGATGTTAAAAATGCTTCATGAATATTCAGTTAATCTACAGAAAGTTTTCTCTCAGAGCTGACTAGGGGACAACGTGGCATTGATAACCCACACTTGATCTTGAGGAATGATGATCAGAAGGTCATATGCTGAAAAATTTCTCCCAAATTTAGAGAGTATGATTTTGGGAGTTTTTTCTGGTGAGCACTTCAACCTTCAAAGACCTTGGTAAAAATGTGGACTTTTAACTTAGATTTTTCAGTTTCAGTGGGGAAAATCCAGATTAAGGATTAAGTCCAGATCCTGGGCCTTGAGAAATCAAGGAGAACCAGCTCATACTTCTTCTTCTTCCCTAGCTGTATATGCTCAGCGTGGTGTCAGTGCAAACCAAAAACTACCTACCAGCTTGTCTGAAGAAAATTAATTCTACCCCAGCCAAAACCAGCACAGGTGATCTCTTGTGCTTTAGTTGCTCCCAAGGGAGAGATCTTTTTCCATGCTGTGTGCATTCAGTTCATTTTAAATAAATCACTAGTAAGTTTTATTGGTGTGTTTGTTGATTTTGGATGTTTCGATCATCGTTCTGCACTGAAATTGGGGTTTTTCTGTTCAAGAAAACTGTCCCCTTCCAGTGCTGTTTTATGCACAGAGGATGAAACCATTCCCACCAGGTGTATCCACTCTTGTGGAACAACTGGTTGTCATAAGACAGCTTTACAAGACAACCAACCAGTCTTAGGGAGCTGATCTTGCACATGTGTTTCTTCCCTTTGAAGTCTGTAATCAGGAGTTCACATGCACCAGACAGTTTTCTTAAACCAGAGAGAGCCAACATGCTTGACAAAAGGAACCAGACCATTTAGAGCAGAAAGGCTTTTAAAAAAACAAGTTTAAAAAAACCTTCTGGCACCAGTGTTTTTTTTTAATTTGTGTTCTGCAGTCTGCTGGGGAGTCAGAAGCCTATTTCTCAGGGTTTATGAGGGGAAAAAAAAAAAGGCAAATCTATTATCAGGAGAATTTAATCTCTTGTCCTTTTAAGCTTTGCAAATTATAATAGGTATAAAACTAATGCTCTGTTAAATTTACTTGAGGCTGGAGCAGCCTGTTCTGGACTGTTACTCTTCATCCCTTCCCCAAACACCTTTGGAAGATGATGCTTTTTTAATCTGAAATCTCTAAACATGCCTTCTTCACTCCTTTTTTTTTTGAAAAAAGATCTTTCTTTATAAACTAGTCCAGCCTGTTTGCTTTTCTGCTTCAGGAATCATCTTGGTTGTGCTCATCAGAAACCCCACTGCTGTAGAGTGGCAATTGCTAGGAAATAAACCCTTCCCATTTAGCAATCTGGATATTTCCCCTGACAAGTCACATCTGATTGCTGGTAGATGATTTATGTGGAGCCATTCTTTTCCATCCTGCTTGGTTTTAGCTGACATACCCTTTGTAATCTCTTAGAAATTAAAAGATAGAGCATTTAATAGAGTAATACAGGTCGGCCCAATTCTGTCATACACCTTTTTTGTGAAATTATTTTGCTATGCTGTTCTTAAACTTCAAAGAATGCGTCAAATTTATGGGCAACTTCATGGCACTGGTATTTAAGATGTTAGAATAGATTTGGAATAAGAACAGAATGTCATGTACGTAAATTATGATGCTGTGTAGTTTTTCTAATGCATTATTCACATAAAATATGTGGAAAATATTTGTTTTCTGCAAGGAGAATTAAATAACCCATTCAGTGGGTTTTTTCATCAATGAATGCACTTGTGTAGCTGAGAGAGTAGAGCTTTATATGTTTGTAGGGAAACTAGAAACTACAGTTTTGGGAAACTGTTTTAACTTTTTGGAACGAATCTAAGTGGTTTGGGGTGGAAGGGTCCTTAAAGACCACCTATTTCCAAGTCCCTGCTCTAGGCAGGGACACTTTCCACTAGCCCATGTTGCCCAGAGCCCCATCCAACCTGGCCTTAAACACTTCACAGAATTATGAACTGAGAGTGGCAGTGTTTTTGGACTCAGTGTTTGAAATCGAGTTGTATTTTTTGTAAATCTTCGGAGGCCAATTATAAAGCCCCAGTCACCATTTCTTCAAAACATTTAAAAGAAATAAAATCTTCTTTCAGGGAGATACAGTATGGAACATCTAGGCATTTGTTTTATGGCAAGGGATAAAATTTTATTGTAAGTTAATTGTACTAAATGACACCCCATTTTAGTCCATCCATACAATGCTGTGCTGAATTCTGAGTGTCTGGGCTATCAAAGCACACAACTAACAAAGCCATGTTTGTTTTTTTCTTACATATACATTGTACCCTCCTTGTTCTTGTGCACATAATTATGTTCTCTTGAAGGAGTATCTTGTCATGCAAAGATACAGAAAAAAAAGCCACCTCCTAAATACCACGCATAAACTATTAATTGTTTCAATTAAATATACTGCTTGCAACTATGCCAACTAAATCCCACACACTTTATTAAGGTGAAGGCTTCTGCAAGCAATGAGTGAAATTTAGTTGCAGTCTCTCGTTGCTAAAAGAGATTCGCTTTTTCCATTATAGAAATTATGTGCTCAGTAGACTGGTTGAAACCAACACATAACTGTGCACTTTGAGTTCTTTCTGAGGCTGATAAAGTAAGTCATATGCAAATGCACTTGGTTGCTTTTTAAACTCTCATTATCCTGGCTTTTAGAGTAGGTAGGCCATGTATGCTCCACAAGATTTGTAGGAAATGTTATATCAGTGAAGGTTTCACATCTGGCTCTGAGGGAAGCAGTATCAGGACTGTGGATCCCTCCCAAAGATGTGTAGTCAGGTTTTGGCCTTTTAAGTATTATATGAAGCTGCTGGAACAAAATGGTATATAATAGAAGCACTTTCTGTGCTTAACAGAAAAAAAAAAAAAAAAGGACATACCAATCAGTAGTACTGCCACTATAAATTTAAAATGTCCTCCAAATACGTGTTTTATAAAACATTATAAAATGTCATTTGCAAATGAGACACCAACAGTAGTGGGCTTTGCTTCCCAGTAAAGTCTGGCAAACTATGCAGAAATATTCATGCTTTGTGGGTCCAAGTTCCAATTCATCATCAGAGTGTTCGATTGAAGTTCTGCCCTGCAAAGACTGGCTCTCCTTTTTGTGTATCCCTTCTACTCGTGGCAGCTGTAGTGCTGTATCTCTGAAGTTTTGCTTTATCCCCGAAAAAGATAAACTCGGGCTTTTATGTGGTGTTTCACTGATTTGATTACGAGTAACATAAAAAATGACTTACAAAATATGTGTGTAAAAAGCTTCCCATAAACTGAGATACCATGACATCCTCCATACCATTGTTTTAAACGTTTATTTTCCGAGTTCCATCGAGGATTATTAACAGACAGGGCCATGACTATTTTTTCCCTTGCACATTTGTATCTGCACCAGAAAGAAATGTTTGCATTTCAGAAAAGGGGCCCGAAGCGAGATCAAAATGAATGTCCAGTCACAGCATACACAAAAGATTTTGTGTTTTAAAGACAAGATTATTATGTCTTTGAAATTAAAATAGTGGCCTACATTCAACTGAACAAGGAGATAAGGGAAGCCTGCAAATTATAATACTACGCCTTTGTAAGTTCAAAAAAGAACTGATTTTACTCAAGCCTTTTAGCTCTTTAGAATGACTTCCTGTAAATTTTCTCCCCTGAATTTGTAACAGAAAACTTTTTAGAGAAGTCTTGGGAAACTCTGAGGAGGTCTAATGCTGATTTCCTTTTTATTTTTAGTGTGCAGAGAAAATGGCCATGGTAAACACTTTTATAGCCATTCTTTGAAGACTGGGTCCAGCTTACCCTATCTGAGGTTTTGATTCTGGATGTTAACTTTTAGGGACAAGCTTAGCTGCTCTGTTTGGTTCCTGTTTTGGTTTTGGTTTGGGTTTTTTTGTTTGTTTGGAGTTTTTTTGTTTTGTTTTCCTTTTTTCCTTTCACTGTGATTTCTCATGTGCATAATGTTGAATACTATGTGGAGATTGGGGGAATCTCCCTAATGATGATGTAAATGTTTCTGTTCCTCTGTATCAAAGACTGCCAAAAATAGGGTATTTGGGCTTCTTTAGCAACAAGTGAACATTTTCTGATGTCTGCCTGCTAACTTGGAATATCCCAGCTTTATTACTGAGGACAGCACTGCAGAGTAAACACACTCAAACAACTCCAGTCACCTGAACTTTACACATGAAGGTGAAAAGGCTTTGGCAATGAGTGTGTTGAGGGTTTTCCAGCCTCTGTACTTGTGCATGGGCACTGCAGTGTTGTCAAAGTTAAAATATCAGACCCTCACAAGTTAATGCAATGCCACAAAAAAAAAAAAAACATACACACAAAAAAGTGGGAATTAGGTGAGATTCTTTGCATCCGACAGGCCTTAATTCAGTTTCTGTTTTCAAGCAGGCAAAACTCAATGGGCTCAGTGTTTTGCAGGGTGTTCAAAGGAAAAAGGACAGCATGTGAAATCCCCACCACCTCCAGAATAAAAAAAACTCGAGTTGGGGAACCTAAACAATTGAGATTCTCACAGCTTCCCACATGTGTGGCTGCTGTCCAAGATTTTTTTCTGAGACAGTTCCAGCTGCCATATTGAAGAAGCCAAAAATGCTCTTTTGGTACAGGATGGCTTTACTAAAATAAGCAATACCTCAGGCTCCAAATGCATGCTTAAATTTTAAGATTATGTGCTTACAGTGGGGCTGAGGCACACTTTTATGAGAATTAGCTTTTTACACAGTGTGAAGTGTATCCAAACGTACTAAATTACAAGATAGTCCTCTTCTTACTTTATATAGAAAGTCATTATGTCAGGAATAGGTGGCTATTTGGCAGAGTGTGGTTGTGAGTGTAGTCCAGGAGAGAGTTCAGGGAGTTTTTGCCCAAATGAGGATGAACACGTCAATCTTACAGCTTTTATAGCATAATAGAAAACCAGTTAAATTCACCTTTTCACTCAGCTGAGGGCCCTGAGTGGAGTTTTTCTTCTGACTGTTACGAAGGTAACCACTTGTCTGGTAAAGTGTAAGGCAGTAAAAACTGTATCCTGCAGACATCTCTGCAGGGCCCTAAAATCTCCAGGTTGGCCTGTTACAACTTCCAGTTCGGTGCATTAGGCTAACCTGGTTTACATTTTTTTAAAATTATGTTCTTCATAATTTTCTTTTTTTATTACAGACTATGGACAAAATTATGCAAAGCCATTTAATAAAATGTCATATACTCAGAATCTCTAGTATTCAGTTTACAGCATAAGGCCATAGAAAATCTAATGGTTTAGATTTCTTGCTCAGAGGAAACTGAAAATGAATGTTTATGCAAGCATTTGTCAGGCTATAAATATTCAAAAATATGCCAGTTCTCCCCAGCTCATTTGTGCTAATTTAGTGCCCACCAACTCTTGTTTCTGATTTTTTTTAGAGTGTGATTTTAATATGATAATTTCTCTTTCCAAAAGCAGGAACAAGAGACAAGCTACACTATTCTGAGAGCCAAAGGCACCAACGTCACCATCAGTGGCCTCAAACCTGACACCACCTATGTCTTCCAAATCCGAGCCCGGACTGCAGCTGGATATGGGACAAACAGCCGCAAGTTTGAGTTTGAAACCAGTCCAGACTGTATGTATTTGTTCAAATGCTCCATCCTGACAGCCTGCCAGGTTTCTGACTGATTTGAATGGCTGCTTTCACTCCTTTTCTAGTTTAGGAAATACGTCTCATAACTGTTTAGGATGTATCTTTCTCGGTAGTATTGCTGTATATCTTTATATTTTATCATTAAACTTGAAACATGCTATAAGGAGTAAAGCATAACTATCACAGGTGGTATTTTCTTTCATTCCCTACCCTAATTCTACCTCATGCCAGGATCTATACCTTGCTAGACCAGGGATCTTGTTGAAAGAGGAACTTTGAGAGAAAACCAGATTCACACTGTTCCGAATTCGTGGCCTGAACCCTATGGACTGTAAACCTCTGCTCCTGGAGAATTGATATTAAATTGGTCCATTGCTCCTGTGTAATTCCTGTGTTACTGCAGGGTGCTGATGTGTCTGTGTAGCCTTGAGATGAAACACATGCACAGGCTGCCAAGGATGGTGGTTCAGTTGAGTTGCTGGTCAGGAAGTTGAGCTGTTTGGGTCCCTTCTCTCTGTCTTTGCATTTCTGGGTGGTCCTGGGTAGTTATTTAGTAGCCTGGCACTCCTTTTGCTTTAATATGTAGATAATAACGTTACTTGACTGATGATGACCTTATAGGTGTTCTTTACAAGTTTGGTTGTTGTATCAGAAAGGCTCTTAATAGAGTTCAGAGTCTTAAATGTTGCTTTCTCATCACTTGGTATTATATAGTTCATCAGACCTTCCCTTTGCTAGAAGCTGCAAGTGGCTTAATGCATCAAAAAATCAGCCTTTGCTGAGGTGCCCAGTTACTGATACAGACTGGTGATGAATAATCAGAGATTTTTTTGCTTTGTGGAAGGTCAGGCTTTCACTGAAGGCTCATATCTGCTGCTCAGGTTTATAGCACAAGTGAGGACTATAATTCTGATACACTCTGATAAGGCTTATTCATGTACTCATGATAAAGCTCGAGAACTCATGGCCTACGGAGTGCTCTGCTAAAAGCAACACATTTAGCATCAAGTCAAATGGTCTCTCACTTGGCTTAACATGTGTTTTTTGAGATAGATTATCTCATCCCCATTTCTTCCACCTCAGCTCTAATTCTGAAAAGCAAACAAGCTTCACGTTTAAAAAAAATAGTTACAAATTGGTGTTACAATGACTAGAAACTTCAGCATTCCAGTTGAAGGCAGAACACAAGATAGGGCAAACAGTTACAGCAAAGAGGAAAAAACCAGTTGCAGATGAAAAATTTATCCACTTAGAGTTTAATGGGTTTTCACTGCAAAGTAATGTAACAAAAAAAAATAAGGAAAAAAGAAAAAAAGCAGAAACGTGGAAGGTGGCAGGAGACAAGGGTGCCTATCTCAAGTTACCCATTTGAACAACAAATTGCATAACTGTTCCTGTTGCCAAGTTTTAGTTAAGTGAGTGCAGTTGTAGGTCTGTAATAGGCAGAGGGCAGGAATGCTGTGACTCCAAGGAGCCGTGTACAGGGCAGAAAATAGCCCTTACTTTTCCTGCAAGTAAAAATCAACAGTAGCAGAAACAACTTTGGTACACTGTCGAAAGTGGCCAGAGCCTTATGTTTTCTTCCCTTGTATTTATTTGTCTGATGAAAAATTATGTAGCAGGTTAAATATCTGTCAGGAGACCAAATACCAGAGAGTGATGACTTAACCTGTCTCTTCCCCATATACATACCAGTTGTGGTGTAATCCCTGCTATGTGTGTGTAAGATTATTTATACATATTTTTGTGTTAACTTTCCAGCATTCTCCATTTCCAGTGAGAACAGCCAGGTGGTAATGATTGCCATTTCAGCAGCAGTAGCCATTATTCTGCTCACAGTTGTGGTGTACATCTTGATTGGCAGGTTAGTTTTTTTTGGTCTGATTTGCACATTTTCTCCCTCTTCCATTTCCCTGAGGGGCTTTGATGAGCAGGGCATGTTGGGTGCCGTCCTGGTTTGCAACCTTTTCCTTTGTCCTGCTGCCCAGGAGCTCCAAATGCTTCTTCACAGTTGGTAATGAGCCCTCTGACATCAACAGCCCCAATCACGCAGCAGTTGTTAAAAAATGCTATAAACACATTCTTAGGCAATTGTAAAATTAAACTGTAGGGGCCAAAAAATCAACAAATCCTCTCATTAGCCAATTTCCTCAAATTCCCCGAGAACATCACATGCCCCTATAGGGCACACAGAATGTAAATATAATTAAACTTTCGAACAGGCATTAATTGTGGAGGGAAAACATTTTATTCTGTTTCCACCTGCAGTGAACACGTAAAATTCTCTATATTACCTTTTTTTTTTTTTTCCCCCTCTGTTGCTTGTAGATTCTGTGGATACAAGAAGTCCAAACATGGCACTGATGAGAAAAGACTGCATTTTGGGAATGGCCACTGTAAGTTACTGAAGCCTTTTAATGCCTCCAGATCCGTTGAATTCATCCCCTAGATAACTGGTGTTTTTCAATTTATGTGCTGTGCATCACTGAAGTGCAGAGTGTAACTGCAGCTTCCTCTTTACCAGGTGTATAAAGTCTAAGAAATACTTTCTTCCCCTCCTCAGAGCAAAATGTAAAATCAATTTTAAACTGTCTTGACCACTGAAGGGACTGTGAAAATTGTTTGCTGGACAAAGTTGACCCACTAATAATTTAGTTCAGAATTATTCTAAACATATGGAGTGATACAGAGTAGTTTCTTAAATAAGGAATAACTGCTAAGCAAGTGTCTCAAATTAGTGGGATTTTTTTTAAATCCAGCTCTGTTTACAAACATGTTTTGTTCAAGTCCTGATTCCCCACTGGCAAGAAAGAATATGTCTGTGCCTTTGTTGGGTCTCATCCAGGACTAAAAGAGCCTTTCCACTGACTTATATTGTCTTTGCATCACAAAAATTGGATGAAACATGTTCAAAAGCCAAACCCAAAGCCTATCTGGTTTTGATGTTTCTGTACCTATTTTTAATAAAGCTAAATGGGGCTTTAATTCATGGCTGCTCTGGGTCATTCAGCAATGCCCTGTGAAAGGAAAAGTGTGGAGCAACATCACATCTGGGAGGTGCTCAGAGGAAGAGGCTCCATCCATACACACTTTCAAATAGAAATAAATTGGTTTTGGAGCAGGAGAAGCTGAGGGGAAAATAAGTTGATAGCTTAATTCCTGATCAGGAGCAAGGGGGGATTTCTTAGGGTTTTTTAATGGCCACATTTTGGATTTTTTTCATCTTTACAGGCAAAGATAATGCCCTTCATAGACACCAAGACCAAGAAATTCCTGTTTTGGGTGTCTAATGAGCATGGCTTTAATAAGGAGCAGTAGTTTGTCTTTGAAACAGTTTCAGCTCCAGGTGAATGTCCTGCTAAACCACATAAACTATGTTGAACCCTACATCTCTATTGCTTAGCACGTTGTAGGGTGAATGTACTCGAGTGGTGCCTCCTCACCAAATATAATTGAATCAACATTTTAACGAGGGATTTACCTGCAGCAGTTGGAAATAAAAACTGCTTTCTAATCCTCGTGGCAATGGCCTGACTGTTCAGGTTATTACTGCTGTAAGTTTGGAGCCCATCCTTATCTCCAGGGAGCCCTGACCACGAATATCCACAACATGTGTCTCCTTCCCCAGCACTGTCAGGGGATACTCAGGCTGGAACAGTGGATTCGCTTCATGCAGCCCAACCAACCATTCTCAAAAAAAAAAAAAAAATCTATAGGGTTACATGTGGCCCCACAGAATTAATGCTTCATCATCCAAATTTAATGAGGTTATAAAATAAAAGCAGCCAGTAAAATAAGTGTCACGGACAAATAACAGGTCAGATTTTGCTCTCTTTCCTCCCACACAATGGAAAGTTGCAATCACTATTCTTAAACATGTCAGTACTGTTAAATTCCTGTGGATTAAATTGCTTTTAATTTGGTTTTAGATATTTATGTACTGTTTTCTGAGCAGTGCCATGCTGATTCACTGTGTAGTAAGAACAGAGCCAGTTATGGACCTGGTATTTCTCTCAGAAATTCTTGAAAATTATTTATTATAGACCTTGCAGATATTTATCTGTTAGAATTTGTGTGTGTGTATGTGTGTGGCTGTTGCAGCTTTAATCTGCCAAATTGCAGTCTTTCCCAAAGAAGAAGAAAATTGCTCCTATGAGCTAAAAGAGGATAAAGGAACTTCCATGGCTGTCGTAAACTTTCAGCATCTTAAATACAGCAGCTGGTTTATTTCAGCCAGTTTATTCTGAATTACTTTTAAAAAGGCTCCAGCCATGAACTATTCCCCGCAGCCTTATTACAAATCCTATAATATCACTTCAAAGGAACAAAAACGTTTCACCTCCTCAGATCCTTTCCCTTTGCCTTCTTTGGCTGGGCCCTTTTTATTTTTTCGCTACCTTTAGGGCAATTCGTGCTGTTAAAATGAAAATGTAAATTATTATGTTTGCGCAGAATGAGCTGTAAAGTAGTAGAGCTTAACACATGTGCACGTGTTTATTATCTGTATTTCATGACAGAACCCAGTTACTATGCAGCCTGCCCTTAATTATTAGTGTGGAGGGATTATACTCCTTGCAGTCACCATCACCTGATCTCGGGGAACCTCTGGGGTCAGCACTGAAAACCTGAAGCCAAAATTGTTATTTTTATTGGGGGGTTATGAGGGAGCCTGTAATATACATTCAGTATGGAAGGAAAGGAGCATTTACAAGATCTTTAACCAACAGCAATATACAACCAATTAGTTTTTGTTTTACTTGCAAGTAATTGTGTAATCGTCAGGCTCTTGAAGGAAACACAGTCGGCATTTAAGGCCGTGCACACCCAGCCCTGGTGTTCAGAACATGGCTCTTAGTTTGCACTGTTTGCAAGGCAATTAGCCTGGGAACTCAGTTTTATCATTTCTTTGTCAGTTCTGAGGCCAATAAATCTCCATAAAATTGGGGTTTTTTTCCCCATCTGTGTAATCTCAGCAAAAAAGATTAAACTGTTCTAGAAGGAAGGTTTTAACTGTTCTAGAAAGAAGGTTTTAGCTGTTCTAGCTGTCAAAATTGATGCAGTATCATAATGCCAAGCTGGAAAGGATACTCCTGAGTGGTTTAAAGCAGTGCCTATAAAAAGAGTTAACATCCTTTATGAGACCAACTGGTATAGCTAGGAAAAGCCAGAATACAGGTCCAGGAATGTAGGTTTTGTGTCAGAAGCAGAAAACTTCAAGCTGGTTATCTCACGTTTTGAACATAAAATATATTTCTGTTATAAAATGGATGCAGAGGCAGGCCCACAAGGGCACTGGGTCCAAACACAAGCAGTGCTGTGAGCCAGGAAGAGGGAAGGGGGTTGTGTTTTCAGCATCTTTGCTGGAGGCAAAGGTTGAGAATGGTCTCTTCCTCTCTAGTCCAGCTGGAGGAAGAGATGTGGAGAGCTTGAAACTGCCCTTAAAACCATTCAGTCATTCGAAGCAACACTTGCCCTGGGCAAACAAACAATCCCTGGCCAGGAAACTGTAGAGAACAAAATAATAACATAGATGTTTGGGCGACTGAGGACTAAGAACCAGTTTTTGTTAAGAAACAACTCTCTGACATTCTTACATGTACTGGTAGATGGATTGAGTCAGGAGTGGGGTTTTTTTTCCATGTTTCATGGTTTTAGTTTCTTTTTTTGTTGGAGGACTTGGAAAGAAAAAGTTTGAGTTAATGGGCTCTTCTTCGTGTAGTTTTAAGAACTTTTCAGGTTGGCTGTAGCAACACATTTTGTTCCTCACCTCCTTGTCATTACTTTGAAAAGGACAATATAAGGCAGCATCTAAGTGTAGCAACATGGGAGGGGGGAGTAGTATTTTAATATTTAAAAAGCAGTTAAATACAACAAGAGCAGATGTGCTTTAGTGTCCCTGGTTTTACTCTGTATCAAGATTCCTGAAGACCTATAAAAAGAAGTCCGAGTTGAAGAATACCTTTTTCTGCTATTGATTGGGTTTCTATTGTCTCATGAGCTTTCTTCAGAAGGATTAATTAAGTCTAAGCAACTTTTTCTCTCTGAATTTGTTTTTCCACAGTAAAACTCCCAGGCCTGAGAACTTATGTAGATCCGCACACATATGAGGATCCCAACCAAGCTGTGCATGAATTTGCCAAGGAACTGGATGCTTCTAATATATCCATTGACAAAGTAGTTGGAGCAGGTAGTGACCACCACCAGATATATTGAACTAAAGATACTTTTTTTTGCTGTATATACTGTTTTAAATCTTTGGGTTTATACTTGTGACTGAAAAGAAAATGTTCTGAAGTCTTCAAATTAGTGGGTCCTATTTACAGCTGGTTTCAGTGCATGTGAGAAGTTAAAGGCACACAATTCTATTTTTCTTTTTTCTTTCCTCAAAGAAAGCAAGATAGCAAGGCAGTTTTTCAAAGGACACCAAGACCACACTTGGATGCAGTGCTGTTGAGAGTGAAAAAGATTGTTTAGCTTCACTTCCATGCTTCTCTTTAAAATCTGTCAGCAAAGAACAGAAAATGTGCTTTGTGAAGATGTTTTCCTTTTTTTTTTTTCCCCCCCTTAAAAGGACTGTTGACTATTATGCCTTGAGTGAAACCACAAACTCATTTCATAGCAGTCACCATGAATCCATCATGCTGCAGTCACCTTTGGTCATTGGATTGATTTTGGTCCCTACTTTGCATTTGAATTATTGATTTAGGAAGAGGGGATTGTCTGTCTGATAACTGATTTGTCTGAGCCATACAGATGCCATGGATTGTTGGGTTTACAGAAAACAAACTGGTGAAATGAGCAGATTTTGTAAGAGAGGAGCCAGATTACAGAAAGTCTCATTGCACTGAGTCTTGTGTTGCAATGCAATGTAATAGTTCCTGATAGGCTGTGTGAAGTGGCAGATTGTCTCATTAAGTCAGAAGATGAGGAAGTGGTAGCTTTCTTGCTATATTAAAGCATTTGTGGGAAGTGCTGTTGATTTTTAACCCAGTTCTTTTATTATTGAATTTTTCGTTTCTCTCAAGTATATGATTTGAATCATGAGATGTGAGAGAGGCAGACTGACAGTGCCCAGCAAAAGATTTTCAGTTAGAAAAATGTAGAACCACACTCCTGTACTCAGTGCATCTCCTGAATCACCCAGCAAAAGAAAAAAAAGAACCAGTGTTCATCCTCTCTTACTGAAGCTACTCAACTGTTTGTACTTTGAAGTTAAGTTATTGTCTGGAAAGGTTGAATTTTTGTTCCTTGCTGGTTTTAATTTTGCCCCACAAGAGTGCACTGTTCTCCACCATCTTCAGTCAAGGCATCAAAGCTCTGCTTACTGCAGATAATAGAGAATTAGTGTAAGGACAGAGAAGGAGGTTATTGTAAAGTTAAGTCCAGGAACAGAGTCTTTCCTTGCAAGACTTTCAGGAGCCTTTGTTCACAAATGTAAGCTTTCTGAATTTGGGCTGTGTGCAGTATATGAATCTAGAAAACAGGTTGCTAAGAATCAGTGAGATGTCATGTTTTACAGTTCAGTTGTTCTGATCTATTTTTAAACAAGATAGAATAAGAAGAAAACCAAAATTTGCCCAATACGGTCTCTGTAAGTGGAGGAAGAGTTTTCTGAGAAGCTTCATAAAAGGAATATGTCCTAAAGGAGTCAGGTGTTTTAAAAGTAAGTCTCTTTGCTCCATGCCAGTGAAAACAACAGAAAATTCTGAGTTAGGAGGGACCCACAAGGATCATCAAGTCCAAATCCTAATTGAATGGCCATGGGGGGGTTGAGCTTGGCATTATTATCACCGTGCTGTAACCACCTGAGTGACAGAGTTCCTGTAGGTCCTTCACATTGAAGCTACATGGACTCAAGATATAATAATGCCATTTTTTGGACCCCATAATTCAGATTCATGTAACCTGAAGTGCATATGGCATTCTAGTTAGCATTTCCTGTTAGCAGTTGGTAGAGGTGCCAACAGGAAGAGGCAGGCAGGGAAGAGCAGATGAAAATCAGGGAGGAACAGATGAAAATCAGGCTGTAGAGTGCCAGGAGCTTCCAAAATTGAGTTTGTTCCTTCACACTGCTGTCACACTCAGCTCGTGGTAGCTTTTACACTCAGACTGAGTTGGCTCTGAGTTGGTTCTTCAGGAACACTTCTTGCCTCCCCAAAAAACAGAAAGGCATTTCCTGCCTCTTGCTTGAGTCAATGCCTTGTTTCAGTGAATGACTTGGTCTTTTCCTGCCCTTGTCCTTTGCAACACAAGTGTGAATGAAATCATAAAAAAAGACAGTGATTTGAGAAGAAGGGGTTCATTTAACTGCGTTGGATTGTGACGTAAGGAATGAGACCTTCAAGTCAGGAGAGTAATCTTGATATTCAGAAGTGCTTTTCCAAGTGGTTTTCCCAGCTTTAGCAAGAAGTCTCTGAGAATAGAGGGCAGCTTACATAGCTTTGAAAACACACACAAGTGCAGTAAGGAAATACTCTTGTCCAAAAGGACCTCAAGAAAAACTCGAGGGATTTTAATGGGAGCCTAAACATAAGAAAGTTGAGGTCAGGAGCCACTTTTTCAGATTTTTCTTTCCAGTAATTTTTTTTAAATAACACACTTGTTTTTATGGATTCAGTTCAGCAAATCACTTAAGGAGTTTAAATCGGATTGGACTGTAAGAGAATACTACAGAAAGCACTTTCTCAGTTTGGGGTAGATTTAAAGATGTGCTTTGCTGAACGAGGAAGCAAGCATTTGCTTTTCTTTCCAAGCTAAAATATACTTGTAGCATAACATCTTGCTGATCAAAGTATTTCAATAATTTAGGGACTACCTGTCCATGAACGTATTGGGAAAGTTTGCAGTGCCTCAGTGAGGATTAAGAGCATCCCTGATGTTCAGGAGGTTTGTGAAACATTCAGCTTTGATGCCTCCCCAGCGCTGAGGGAGCTCTGTGCACAGCAGTTCAATCAGGATTTAAAACACACCAAAAAGGAAAGGGAGCAGCTGATTTCGGAGTCCTCCTTTACTGGTCCCCTAAATGCACAGCAAATGCCATTCACTGATCTACTAAGTAGCCCATTTAAAAAGAAATTAGGATCTCCTGAAGAGATATCTTTATATCATGAACAGTGCTCCTAAACAATATCTGTTTACCTTCCACGTGTAAATAGACACATCATTCTGCAGGGCAGGTTTATGTTTGTGTGTGTAGCATAATTAAAAATAAACACCTCAGGAAGGCTTTGCATGAAAAGCCATCACCCTCATCTCTTAAAATCAGGGCTTAGAAAGGGTCCAACTTTTTTTTCTTGGAGCATCCTGTAACCTTGAAGTACTTGGGGCATCTGATTAATCACTCAAGTTCTAAACTGTTCAGCCATGGCTAAATGGGTTTAACTTTTCCTTCACAAAGGTTAGACCAACATCAGACATACAATTCTGGTTTTAAATGAAGGATTGATTGCTGGACTACTTGCTGAAATTATACCTATTTCCTCCATTGACAGTAACTGAACAATAGTTTTAAAAGCTTAGCTTTTTGGACCATTAAAACATCAAGAAAATGGACTATGAAACTGGACCCTACAAGCTTTATTTCAAGCCTTTTTTCCCCCCCTTCCTTCTGTTTTCAAGATGTTCTTTGGTCTCCCTTTTTTTGGGGAGCTCTGACAGTACTGGGCTGGAGTTGGTATTTGAACTGAAGCAGCATTTACTCTTGATAAAGTGTGCTAGTATACTAATCATTTTGGCTTGCAGAAGTTAAATAACTTGGAACTGTACTGTCACTGTTTGGTAGAAATGCACAGTTTAGTGTTCACAAGAATGCACAGCCATTCTGCCATTCTGATACTTCTTAATCAGTTAGCACTCCTGCTGCTGTTTCAAAGTGCATCAACAGAAGCACAAGGGGAATTTTCTGAGCTCATTTATGCATTCCTCTGCTCAGTAAACACCGCTTTTTAGGGGCTTTTGCTGAAGGCTAAGTCTCCATTCTTAAATCCCTGTGAAATAACTACATTTCAGCTTTTGTTGCTTTCCCACTCTTTTTTTTTCCCAGGGGAATTTGGAGAAGTGTGCAGTGGACGCCTAAAGCTGCCTTCTAAAAAGGAAATTTCAGTGGCTATCAAAACCCTGAAAGTGGGCTACACAGAGAAACAGAGGAGGGACTTCCTGGGGGAAGCAAGTATCATGGGACAGTTTGACCACCCCAACATCATCCGACTAGAAGGTGTCGTCACTAAAAGTAAGATACGACAGGGACATCTGTTTTGCATGGGAATTGTCATGTCCTGTCATTTGCTGATCATTCAAAGAAAAAAAACCCAGAGAAACACCCTAAATCATTCATGTCTATGCTCTGCAAACCCCTCCAGAAATGTTTATGTTATGACCATGCCAATGCGTACCAAACATCCTGCAAAAGAGATAACAGCAGGAACACACAGCTCCTCTTTTGCAGTGTATAGTGTATTTCCTCAGGAACAGGAAAAAACAAATTACCCATGTGAAACCCACACTGATGGATCCAATGAGGAGTGGGGTTTGAGGCAATTGCCCACAGAGCAGCTGCACAAACCTGCACTGTCTTGCTGCTCTCAGGCTGCTGAGAACTTAGAAAAGAATGTAGAGCTTACCCCGGCTTGGTGAGCTGGGGAAAATTGGGCAATAAAAGTAGTGTGCTTGAAAAAAAAAAATATAGCCAATGTGGAGGAAAAAGGATCATTTCTGAAGAACACAGAAACTCAATAATAAATTGACAGGTTTAATAAACTCCAAAGCTACAAATGGTACAAAATGGACAAGAGGCTCTGGCTGATAATCTGGCAGGAGCTGTGGAGTCTGATGTGTTAAGGTTTCCTAAGTGCATTGAAGATCTCTGTTCTGCTCTCAGCTATATCATTAGGTTTGTCATTAGCAGCAATTAATGAACAGCCTACCTGGGTGCAACAACTGGTACCAGTAAATTATTAAATGATTCCAAACCTTTCTCCTACGTGGTTTTCATGCAGAGGAAGTACTCCATGTGATATTCAATCTATACCAGTATTAGGCTTTTTAAAGATCTTGATGCTCCAGAATTTAGACATCCTAGTAAAAATCTCAAAAAAAAAAAATATCTTAGGGCTTTAAGCTGTCAGCAGTAATATTGATTTTATTTCTGTGATTATATAGATACGCTTACTTACAGACATTTTCTAAATATGCCTTTGGGTTTTTGTTATGGGTTTGGTTGTTTTGGTTTTTTTAATTGCTTGGTTCGAGGTTCGAGAATTTCATAGCCTACTGCAACAAAGTATATAAAATAAAAACCCCACCAGTTTATGTCTGAAAACAGTTAGTGACAGGTATGTAAAACCCTATATGTTATGAAGATACATAATTATTATTATAATCATAATGACTTCTCTAGGTGTGATTTGCGAAAGTCTATTTCCCTGATTTAAATAAAAAAGAATTTATTCTTTATCTTAGGTCTCACAGCCCTGTTAGGAAAGGGCTGCCAGGTCTGCCTGTGTAAATGAAGGTTATCTCCTGCTTTGTAATGAATGACACACTCTTTGTACAGCCAGAATAAGATTTGCAGTCACGAAATCACCTGAAACACCAGCATCGTTCTGTCCACAGCTGAGCTAAAAATCTATTTTGTTACATTTTTGTATTCCTGGAGCACTTGAGAAAATAATTTAACTGCTGTGCATGCAGGAATTCGTGCACTGCTCTTGAATGTGCATTACTAATTCCATCTGTATTCTGTATAAGTGACTGTGAGTAAGTTTGGTGCTCAGCTGTCTTCACAGCAGGGTCCTGTCTGCTTGGCGGGGTCAGGAGTGCCAGCTGCCTGTCACACCTCTGTGTGGGACAGCAAGCTCTGAATATTCCCAAATCGAGTCAATAAAAGCCTCAGGGGTACACCACCCTCTCCGGACAGCTTCAGTGCAGGAGTTGAGAAATCTGCTCTGGAGTTATTTGTCTCCATTTTGCTGCAAGTAAAGTTAATAATTTAATTTCTTTAATGTTCTGTGGAGTGATAGGAGGACAAGAAGCTTGTGGGGTTTGAATTTGGTTTGGTTTGGTTTTTTAAACAAACCAATATACTCTATTAGCAAGTTAACGAGTGTTCATATTTTTTAATAATAGCTATTAAATCACACCTAAAAGGCATTAGCATATGTGCAGTCAGTAGAGAGCTTGTGGAGTATTTGATGGTTCACTCTCAGCACAGGTTATGCACAATAAACAGGAGATACGACCTTTTATTCATTAACCAAATTTTGCTTGACAGGTGGCCCTTAGTAATTCTTTTACTTTTCACACTAAACAGATTATCTGAAGCAACTCCCAATGACTACAATTGTCACAATCCCCCTAACAGGCCCATTTTGGTATGAGAAGTCCTCAAACTGGGGTGACTCTGACTTCTATCCTTTGCTCCAGTGCAGAGTTGTTCCTCTGCTTCTCATGGATTTCTGTTCTGCATCTTCCTGCTGCTGCCCTGTAATAATTTGAGAGCCATATCTTCTTACTCTATTTTAAGTCTTCTGATAAGTCTCATAACATTGACTTCATACAGAAACCAGACAATTGTTTCCTGGTTCTGAGGTACATGGATTTATCATGGAAAGCTTTGGAGAGCCCCACTGGAAAGGTCCAGCAGCCTGTTCTGGGTGTTACCAGAAATCCCTCTGGGGGTAACATTACACACAGACTGCAAGTTAGGGACTTTTGCCTGAACTATGCATTCCTTACTAACAAGATAGAGCACAAATAGATCGATTGATTGATTGATTCGCTTTTACATGGTTAGATTTTTTATCTGTACCATCTCCTTCATAATTCAAGAATAATATTTTGGGTAGAGCATTTCCTACTCATTAATTGATGACTGTCAATTACTCATTAGTAACGAGTAATGACATATCTGTCCTATGTCATATGCAAATGATACAGCACATGTACGCCACAGAAAGTAGATATTTAAACCTACTAAACCATGCAAAGAGGACAAAGGGTTGTCTTCTCTTTATATTAAATTTATTCTTTGAAATTACTGTTTCTCTTTTAAGTGTTTCCATGTGTAGAACTTGTATTTTTTAAAAACTAACAAAAAAAAAAAAAGGGTTGTTACCTTTTACTTTGCTTTGTTAATGACTTTTCTGTTTTTAGTTAAACTGGATACCTCTTTCAAGCATCATGGTGTTCAGTTTTAGGAGCTAAAATTTCACCATGACTGTTGTACAATGTGCAAGCCTTCATCATACTTTTATGGTCAGGTGCCTTCCTGTATTATATGTGAAATAATAATTCATCTCCTTAAATGACTTCATGCCCTCACCCACCTCTCCCTCTCTACCACAAAGAGAAAACAAACAAAGCTTTAGAAAATATTATGAAATAATAAAATCCACATGATGGTAAAATATTAGCAGGGCAGCGACCTTTGTGCGTAAACATCACCATAATCACTTTAATATTTGCATTCATTGCTCCCCAACTGTGATAGTTTGGACTAGATCAAAACCATCACACCAACATGTCAGAGTTTCATGTAAGACTTAGTTATGTTACAAAATACCCCAGGATAGGAAGAATGGTTTCAAAAACTGCTCGGAATATTTTTTTTTTAAGATATTAGAGGAATTTCAGGGACACAGGGCTGTTTCCTTAGAGCTTGCTGCTGCCCCGTGGGTGCAGCATGTTCAGCTCCCATCCAGGTTTGTGCCGCCAGTGATCCCACCACAGCAGGAGCCAGGACTGCTTGGACGGAGGGCTGGCCTGGAAAATAACCACATCACAGCTCTGCTTTTCTTCCCAGTGCCCTGTGTTTTATTCTGCACTTTCCCTTCCATCTTTATCCCCACCCCAGCATTTTCCTCAGCTCATAATACTGAAGCTCCTTCTCAAAGCTGAAGCTTCCTCTTCAAAATACGGAAGCTAAACAGTTTAAATGCATTAAAAATACCCTCCTGAGGGAGAGGGGGTTTTGCTGTTGCCTCAGTGGTCTCTGTTTATTCTCTCTCTTACCTGAGGAATGTATTTATTGTGCCTGTGCAGCAGAGCAGCGTTCCATGGTCTTTGCCACCTTCGTTGTGCAGACCAGGAGGAGCATTTCTGAAATGCTTGTTTTTACTGGTCATTATGTGTTAATTTTGAATGCCTTACCCCTGTAATCTATTTGCAGGTAAACCAGTTATGATTGTTACTGAATATATGGAAAATGGTTCCTTGGACAGCTTCCTCCGGGTGAGTGCAATAGAAAACTCAATGGTGCAGAACTGGCTCTTGTGCTGGATTTACTGCCACTCTGCTCTGATTCATCATCAGCTCTTGTTGCCTGGTAGTTCATTATTTCCATTTTGGTTGGTGTGTGCTATGATGTGCTCAGAAAAGCCAGGTTGGGATCTTCAGGTCTATTTTGACTGCTTGCAGTAAGCATTATTAAAAAACAAAGACCATTTTGGTTTCACTGGTTTATCAGATCTCTCAAAAATGAACAAAACAGAACAACATTCCGGCACACAAAAAGGAAAATTGTTTTTCTGAAGGTTGAATTACATCTGTAATCCACTTATGCTTATTTGTTGGCAGCCTCTGTGTCTTAGCAAGTGGTTTCCAAAATGAATGGATTTGTGGAAATTTTATCAGTAAACCAATAGTACTGAGTCAAAAGCTGTTTCCCTAAATATTTAAAGTTTAAGGGATAACCCCATACCTGAGGATGCTAGAAATGTTCAGCTAGCAAAGTTTATTGGCTTGTTTTCTTTCTCCAACCTTAGGCACGCTGATAATGTTGTTGATTTGTCTTTGTTTTCTGCCAAAGTTGGTAGCGAGCCTAAAAAAATTTGAGTGCTCCCCGTGTCACCCGAGATTTACTCGTGGCAAAACAAGAAGTGCAGAAGAAATGAAATCCCATCTGAGGGGAAACACTAGTTTAATTTTAATTTGTTAGGGCAAAACTCAGCTGTGGCTGGGAGACTGCTTTGGTTCTGCCACGGTTGACTGACATTATCCCCCAAATTCATAACATCGAACTAGACATTTAACCCCAAAAGGTGATACATTGTCAACCTCAGTTTCAGTATGTACTATATATGTTATGGTGTCCACTGGAGCATGTAAAATACATATAAATAATGTGTCAGTGTGGCTGAATGCAATATATCCCTGCTGAACTATATATATTTTGTTTAGGCTTAAGATCCTTGAAGAAAGCTCTGAGGAAAGGAGAGTAATTTCTGACTGTACAGAACAGTTGTTCAGCTCGTTCCTTCATTTCAGTGTGATTTTCTTGTTACTCCTGGTGTGTGGAAGCATAGATAAGAAGCTTGCGACTCATTAATATCACAGGCCAATCAGGGCATATAACCTTTTTAATAAATGCCTTTTGGAACTCATTAGTTTGCTTCTCCCCTTGCCATCTGAAGGCTATCTGAACATCTGATTCTGTTCATGTTCAGAAACCTTCTGATTTCTAGCTAAACCTTTTGCAGGGTCTATATAAATTCTCTTCATGGAGGGGAATTCTGAGAGACTCTCTAAGCATCTGCTGCATGTATTTGTCCAACGTTTACGGTGCTGATATTGCCCCTAAGTATACTAATCAAAAATGAGACGAATGCAATCAGCCTTGCAGACTGATTCACGTGAGATCACCTCACATGGCAGAGCCAGCTCCTGTGCATTTCATAAAATTCTGGAAGCAGCAGAAGGAAGACTTGGAGAGGTGCCTGTGATGATACATTTACAGCACTGGGGGAATTCATTTGAGAGCTACACTGTTGTCCTATTGTCTATGTAACTGTGTGCCAATATCAAAGCTGGATGTTAACAAACAGATTAGTAAAAGCTGGGAGATTTAAACCATGCACCTAGAAGGGGATGATTAGAAATATATGCAACCCATGGCTTCTAGGTTAAGTCACAGTGTGTTTAATTTTTTGTGTTCCTGAAGCTGAGGAAATATTTGAGGAATCAGTTTAAAGTTAATGGAATTTGAAAGCCACTGACTCAGCTCAGCATTTGCTTTTGTTAAAAAAAAAATAATTCTTGTGTAATAGAAGACATTAATTAGTCTGTTGGGTAAGGCTGGGATTTTCACTGGAAATTCCTATGGCCTTCCAGGGAAGCTGGACATCTGTTTCTCCAATGTCCTGACACTCCACTCTCAGGAGCACACACGACTTTTAGATTTATGTGCTGCTTTCACACATCTAGGTCCCATCTAGAAAATTAAAATTCTGACGACAGCAAGAAGGGGGAAAATGAATTTTTTTATCTGAATTGCAAATCTGTCCCCCTTCCCTCGGCTGCCTGGGAGATTATCCCCCTCAACTCAACATGTGGCATTTAAATCACGGCACCTGACTTGTGAGCTCTTCACCAGGGGAGCTGCCAGGGTCTTTACCAAAAGTCCTGTGTGGGGTAGGAAAACATGAGCAGCCTCTGAAATGACATTTCCAATGTTTTTCCAGAAGCACGATGCCCAGTTCACAGTCATCCAGCTGGTGGGGATGCTCCGAGGCATCGCATCTGGCATGAAGTATTTGTCAGACATGGGTTATGTCCATCGAGATTTGGCTGCTCGTAATATCCTCATCAACAGCAACCTGGTGTGCAAAGTCTCCGATTTCGGTCTCTCTCGTGTGCTGGAAGATGACCCAGAAGCTGCTTACACCACCAGGGTGAGTTTTTGTGTTTTCTTTGTCCTTTTAAAATTCTTGTTGGTTGTGACAAAGACTGAAATGTGATGGGGGGTCCCTGAGGCTGTGTTGAAGAGGCCAGAGATATTCAATAAACCAGAGGCTTATCACAGCTATTTTTTATTTCATCCTTTGGAGAAGATAGAAGGTGAAAAACATAATGTCTGTTGGTAGAATACTTTTTTAAAGTATGCAAAATTCTTGGCTCAGCTTCTTTCTTCTGCATGTGTAAAGGAGTGAACACCATAATTAAGGCCTGAGTTGGTTTGGCACCCAATAATCTAAAACTTCATGTGTGATTTGAGCATGTTTAGTTGCACTGCTGATTTAACTCCCACACAGTAAAAAAAAAATCCTACCCATCTGTTTTTTTTGTGTGTGTCTTTTAGTGTGATGGGACATATGTGTGATTGGAGCTTACTGATATCACTGTTCTTCAAGGGTGTATCAGTTCTACCTGCTATTGTACCTCCAACTGAGTAAAAACTTGAGTAAAACAAAAAAAAATCAATCTTGCTTAACAAAGTAATAAACCTCCTGTTTATTATATACTGTCTCCTTCTTATATTATATATACCAAATGTTACCTTTCTTTTCGAAAGGTAATGATACCAAGAAGAAGATGTAACTCTGTTTTATCTTTAGAGAAGCTTTTATCAGGTAGGGGACTGTCCACAGTGTAGTCTTATTTCTTTTCTGAATTTTATCCTGTCTGAAAAGCTCCCTGGAAGTTACAGTGTTAGCTTAGGAATATTTCAGGAAAGCCACAGTGTCTTCTGAGTACATTTTTGCTGCACCTCTGGTTCTCACCTGAATAACACTCCTGGTTTGTTGTGGGAGCCTTCAGCTTTGTGTGCATGGATATTACACTGATTGTTCCCCTTATTGCTATTGCAAGTGGCTTTTGTTAACTTTAGAAAAAAAAGAACGTTAATATCCAGTATCTTAGTCAAGAGTAATTTGCATTGCTTCTGGTAATCATCTCATCTCCACTGTACAAACCAGATTAGAGTGTATCAGCACAATCTTAATGTGGATTTTCTGGGGCTTCCTTCATTCCTGAACGCTGACAGGAACAATCAATTCTTGTGATAGTTTCATTGCTGTCTACTTCATGACTGAAATAAAATTAACATGTGACAAATGAGTAAAGAAACCCTAGCTGTTTTCTTACACATTCACACTGTGTCTCACCTAAAAAATCCAATGCGCAGGCTGGAAGGTGGAAAGACCTTCCCCGGATCTTCGCTTGCGAAGACTGGCCATTATTATTATACATGTACATTTATAGATAAATATTTGTCAATCATACCTTCATAACTTACCAGGCATAAAGACTCTATTCTTTACCTGACCTTTCAGTGTTTTCTTTGACATTTAATAGGCTTTGTCATGTTGTATGGAATATGCAATATGTAGCACTTTGGAGAACTGTCTGCAGAGATGTGTCGTGGTTAATATAAAGAGGCATTAGTAGGAGAAAGCAGCTTTCATGCCCAGTATAGGTTCAGCATTAATAATAAATATTCACAGAATGCAAGAATTCCTCTGGAGAAACTGACCTGCAGCCGAGCCAGAGGTGTATTGCTGAGTCAGATCCTTGCCTGCTCTATTTTTAAAAACTCTTGTGAAAGTAAGGGGTATTACTGTCCCCAAGGTAAGCACTTTTAAGTATAGTATTTTAAGTATTTGTCTAGTCACAGATTTAACATCCCTCCCCCAGGAGGTACTAAAGCAATTACTCTGGGCAGTAGATTGGTCGCCCCCTTAAAACACCTCCTTAGATGCATGGAGGATGCTGTTCTCTTCACCCACATCTCTCCATTTTTTTTCTTTTTCTAAACATTTTTTCTCAAATTTACTGTTCTTGCTGGTCTCCTTCAGATTATTTTCAATTTCACCACATTTTCCTTAAATGTGGTGCCCAAACAGGGCACTAATCTGGCCCAGTACCAAGCACAGCATATTTATCTCGTGTCCCCTCTTTCCTAAGCCTACCTGCCTCTTTGCAATTAGACAGTGAAATCAGATGGAAACAACTATTTTGTGAAGTGTAATCGTCTGTGTTTAGTAAACTCCATCTGGCATTTATGGTGTATGTGCAAACTGCTGCAGGAAGATACTCAGGTAATTAAAACCTTCAAATACAACCCAGTATAAATCTAATTTCTTCAAAAGTCATTGCTGTGAATGTACCTCTGCCACATCCTGGCTCTGTGAGGAAAACAAAGCTATTTGCTATGCAATTTTTGACCTAATTTCCTTTGAAGTCAGTCTTGTGTACTTGTCAAGTGTTTCCACGGGGTATGTTTGATCCCCAGCTTAAGCAACTGGGGACCACAAGTGTGAAAGAGCTTCACTCCGCTGGCAGAGAGCTGAGTAGTTCATGTTCCTGCTGCTTAGTCATATCACAAAGCACAGGACCATTTCCTAGGCTGCTCTCAGTGCATTTTGCAAGCCCTAATTGTATATTAAAAAAAACAAGACAAAAATACTGACACTTTTTAAAACAATGGCATCATCCCAAACTATTTCATGCCTAAATATGGCACCATCCCAAATTATTTCATGCCTTTAAAAATAAAAGATGACAACTACTTTAGAAGATCTTTGAAAAGACAAAAAAAAAAAAATTCTAAATTATAGCTACCATTTCAAACATGAAAGAGTTTGTATTATATTGATGGGTACAGACTCTTCCTCCCCTCCACCTTTTCCTGCTCCCAGCTGTCCATTTACTATCAGTGTTACTAGGCAAATTTACAGAGTTAGCTGCAAAGATGGAGGGTTCATATATTCAGGCTCCTCTTCTACCTTTATTTTCTACCTGTAAATGCCTAAGCCTGAGAATGATCCCATTGCTTTAATTCATAATTCTGTGTGAGGATTGATCTGCCCCCAAGAAGCCCAGTCGAGCCCCTCAGGCTTTCAATCCACACCACCGACTGGGGGAAATTTTATGCTGTGCTGTTCTGAGAAACAATGTCTGAAGCTTTGCATAAAGGATATGATGATGGATCCTTTTATATCTCAATACTTGATATATCCCTTTGTATATCAGTGCATAATCTGTGATATCCGTGCTATTGTCCGAGAAGCAAAGATCGCAAGCTCGGATGTGAAATTCAGGGAATCGGGTGTTGTGAGAGACTTTCCTACCTGACAAGGTCTTTTTTTACCTCCTGAATTATTTTCACTGACAATGCCACAAAAGGCCTTGGGCAGCCTGGGGTCTGCCTGCTAACAGAAGCAAAGCCAGGATGAGAATCAGGCTTGACTGACTGTTTGGATTTTTTGGGGTTTTTTTGTTTTTTTGGTTTTTTTTACTGAGTCTTTGTGCCTGAGGGGATGTACTGTAATTATCTCCGTCCTCCATATCTATTCAATTTTAATTGAAAGACCAAGATTGTATTAAAATTGTCGTTGTCAAATTGATCTGTTTTATCCTTGTTATTTTTAGATGTCTGTGTGACAGGCGGGTGGACTAATGACACAGCATGAAGTGGAAGTAAATTTAAACCATCACACTTGTAGAGGGACTGTAATTATGTCTCCCAAAGACATAATATTTGGGTAATCTGTAGAGAAATTTTGCATAGGTAGCTACATCACTGGTATTTGTGTCATTTCAATGTAAAACACTGTCCAGTTATTACCCTTGCATGGATAACTTCTCATTAAATGCACATCACTTCTAAAAATACTGTGCTTGGATGGCAAGTATTCCAGCAGCCTGTACTCCCAGCTAACAGTGCCAGAGTGAGGAGGGTAAACCCACTATAATAGAGTCTGAATGTGTTGAAGGGTGTAACAGGAAGGAAAGCCCCATAAACTCTCTTGCCTGATAAGCAAAAGGGAGAGAAACCATGCTCTGTTATCACCGACTACTCAAGGAGGAGATAACTTGAAGATAAAATAATCATTAGGAAGGAGCTGACAAGTAGCATCAGATAATTTTCAGACATGTGAGAGGGTAAGTCAGGCTCGTCTCACTCATATGATACTCTTGTTCTGTGCCAGCAAGATATCTCTTGAACTATCCTTTGTCCTGGTATAATGAATTAATGCCAGGCTTTTGCCTTCAGGTTTTTCTGAGAGGTTCTTCTGGTTATTCTGTTAGAATCCATTTTTCTTGATCCCGTAGCTTAGGTGCCTGTGGCAGTCACCCTGTAGCAGATTATAAATCAGAATATTGGAGTGGGTTATGAGGCCCTGGAAACAGCTGCATTGTGCTGGAGTGCCAGACATGCTAGAAATAAATCGAGGACTTCATTGGCTTTGGGTGAATTATGTTGAGCAGGCAGCAATCACAGCTCCATCTACAGCAGATAAAACTTCAGGTTACTGCTGGCTCACTGATTTCAAACCCCAAGACAGGTTCTCTGAGCTGGGATTCTGGGCTGCAAGAACAAACTCCTACAATTTCTAATACTAAAGCTTTCTTTCCACTCACATTCAGGCAGTTTCTTTGGCTTCGTGATAAGCACAGCCTGAAAGGGGGAGACCACGACAAAAATGTATAAAACCTGCATTTATCTTCAGAAAATAATCACTAGATATATTACAAGTATTAGTTGGTGTCATCACAGAAATTTAAATGTTAGGAGACTGGGGAAAAGGGGGATAAAAAATAAGAGACGAGGAAAGAAACATCTGTGGGAGCTTAGTTTTCCCAGCTCCAACTCTCTGGTCTAGGAGAAAGTGTTTGGGTTTATTTACTTATTTCTGTATAATAACTAACTAACTAAATAATTATTTATTTATTATGTAAGATATCTTTGATACTGGCAAAGGATATTACAAAGAATGTCCTGATTTCTGGCAAAGCAGAAAAATGTTATATTTGTTCAAAAGAGTTGATTATTTCTCAAAAATAGGGTTGAGAAAGGCATTTTCTAATGCTGTGAATGATCATGGTCTTTTGATTTTAGAAGAGAGTATATGAAATACAGCAAGTACCACAATTTTCAAAGCTAATGGCAGTAGAAAACTATGCATTTAGTTTGATAAAACTCTGCATATATTGATATTTGGACATCTGCTAAAACGTGAATATTGCATAATCCCTTGGGGGGCAATTGTTTTTGTGTTAAAGCGCTTATTTGTCCAAAAAGTATTTACCAGACTTTTTTTATTGTTGTTTTTAAATTATTCAAAAATAACCAAATATAAGATTGACATTTTTATGATAAATTTGGGAGCAGAACATCAAAACTGAAGTTTTATACTCTACTCAGTAGCAGTTGATTTTTTTAACTACATTTTAATACTCTTTTTATTTTTTTCTTGTTTATGGGAATGCTACATGTATCTGTAGGCTTTTATAGGATTACAACTGAGACCTAGCACAGAAAATTTGAAAGCCACTGACTCCTTGTAATGGAATCTGGAGTTGATGTACTTTTCCTTTTTCACCAAAGCTAAGCCCGAAGAACTTTGTTTCATTGAGTTTGTAATCTTCCTGCAATAAAACAGACTCAACATGTTAGGAGACTAATTAATGACATTTGTTCCTCCAATTGCATAAATGATGTTTTACAAGAGATTACAAAGGTAAAGACCTTTTATCAAATATGATATTTCCTGCCCTGGTCTAAAGCACTCATATTCTAGCCCTGAACACATTTGTGTGTGTGGTATCTGGCAATGATTTCTCTAGGGTTAAGAAAGAAGAGCTTCATTTTTGTATCTTGACATGAAATCTAAAAAGTGAGCCTGAAGCCACCTGTGGAAATTCAGTTTTTTAGAGAGCAATATTCTGAAAACTCCAAACTTGGGCCACCTTGGCCTGGCAGATGTGGTGGGGGTTTTGTGTAAATGTAGGATATGGCATTCCCCCAGAATTGGCATTAATTACTGGAAATCAGAGTTCACTATTAGCATGTGCGGAAAAAAGGTTTGAGAAAGAGGTATTGATTTCTTTATCAGCTCAACATCTAAAACTGTAAGAGGAGTTGTTGTGGGATACAGGAGAGCTTTCTTTGAACTCACTAAGGGACCCTGACCATTTGTAAAGAGAGTATCATATTTCTTACTAGTACAGTCATTTTTATGTTCTTGGTAATGTTCTGGAGCAGCACTGAGAATGGTGAATAAATTTATAATGAATAGAAAATACAAGGTACTTTTCATGACTGAAGAACATCATCTAATAGCTCTTCATCTGACTTTAGTGATAAAATGGTGGTTTCAAATACAGTCATTTATTTTCCTCTGTCCTATTTGTTGGTCCCATGTCTAAATTCAGTGTTTACCAAATCTTAAGGGTTGAGTGTGAAATTAAGGTTTTCCTTTTGGTGGGGAGCCTGATAAATAGAATGGGATCCATGAAAATCATATGCCAAGATAATTCCCTCCTTCACCTTTGCCAAGACTCTAAGACATATATAGTGATATTTTGGGGGTCTAAATTATGGCCTGAGTAAGGCCTGTGTTACTTATACCTAATTTAATTTTGGCAATATTAACCATTAAAATGAAGATGCTCAGGCTTCAGTTTATTTAGACTGTATTTAGGTTTCTAATTAACACTAATAATGTCTGCATTTCTATTGTTAGCCAAGCTAGTCCATGTAAAGCTGGTGAGTGTCTGGCTACCTTCAGAGCAGGTACACTTTATGGGAGTGTAGGCAAAGCATTAATATATTTAAATCTTTTTTTTTTTCTTGGTGGTTACTCAGTGAAAATATGAGCACTCCCTTCCCACACAGGGCCTGGAGAAGTGCTGCAAATAGCTAGTCTAGTGTGAAATCTTCAGAATATATTCTGTACTTATTGTGTATCCCTAGAATAACTGGAAACAACTTCAAACTCTTCCAGTTTCCTGTTCAAATGTATTCACTCCAGAATTTTCAGTCACAAGTTTTGCAGCGCTGTCTTTTAGAGCTCAGTTTTCTCACGCCTGACTCACAAATCAGCACTGAAAACCTCTGTCAGAGCTGGCACCACTAGGAATCGTCTCTTTCCTTTAATTTTCATGTTTCAGAAACTCAGCCTGAGGTTGCTTGTGCACATTTTACTAATTTAACCTGGTGGCCCATAACCAGAGAGAGATGTTCCCCCAAGTGCAGTGTTAATTGTACTGGTACCTTCAATTTACACCAATATAATAACAACTGAGAATCTCAGAGATAAAATAATCAATCATGCAAAATCATACTCGTTGCAGTGCTGTCAGATAGAGTGTGTTGTTTTGTTCTGCTCCCAGGGGGGCAAGATTCCCATCCGATGGACGTCCCCAGAAGCCATCGCCTATCGGAAGTTCACGTCGGCCAGTGACGCCTGGAGCTACGGGATCGTCCTCTGGGAGGTGATGTCTTATGGAGAGAGACCATACTGGGAGATGTCCAACCAAGATGTAAGTATGTATGTTATCTGAGTGATGATGTCAGATAAAGAATCAAGCTGTGAAGGGAAGGGAAGTGTAATGAAAGCAGGTGGCTCTGAGTTTCTGATGTTGACGTTGAATAAGAGTTGGAGATTAAAGTCTCCCCTCCCTGGTCAACTAGAAGTTCATTACAACTTAACAAAGAGCCACCATCTTTGTAGCAGGGTATTTTGGAGGTCTGATGGAGAATTTTATCACACTGGTGGTTTTCTGTAGGATGATTCAAAGGATTCCACTGCAGTGAGGTCATTGCCTTTTGCATTCCTTATCTTATTGTTAGAAAGCCCTCCTAAATTTCTGTTGATCCCCTTTGGTTCCACTCGTATAATATGCTGGAGAAGTTTTCTGTAAATGTCAAATACACAGAATAAATTGCTCTTGGCACTTGTGAAAAAGAGAAGCAAAGCATTTCTACTAAGAGTTTAATGAAACCAGAATGCTTCTGGAAGTAATCAATGGATAAAAAAGAGTAGAGTGATCTGATTAGACGACTTCCAATATGGGCTTCTTTGTTACATTAGTAAACTGTCCAAGCCTGCAATCCAAATGATTAATGGATCTCTCCCTGTTTTTTTTTAAAGAAGCATAACATTTCCCCAAATAAGATTTTTAATATATCTATTTTTGATTCTTTTTTCTGTTGCTTTATTAATTTTAAATTTATTCCAGGGGAGTTACTTATGAACCAAATTTTCTGAAGTGCAGTCATTAATACAAATAGATTTTCCAGGGAGTTGATATATATTGTTACTAGCACTAAATTTAAAGAAAAAAAAAAGTCCATAACAGTTGTAGTCAGACATTTTCTGTAGTACTTTATATTAAACAAAGAAAAAGAGAAGAAAACTTTCTTTCAAATTAATACCTCTGGAATCCAGGTCTCTGCAGAAAACAATGCTTTTCTATTAATTGGTCATGAACGTTTTCTCTATTGTTTGTGGAGATGAATGTATCCTGTTACATGGGCTGACATACCAATGGAATGCCTGTAAGAATATCACATTAAAATTAGAAACAGAAGGATTAACCTATTTATGTGCCTCTCCTTCATGGTTGCTTAAGCCATAAACTGTTTCCCTATCCCTGTTCTGACTCAGAATAGTTTGTCCTGCTTTTCAGTCAACTGATCCAGATAAAAAGGAAAGATTAACAGAATAGAGCTTTGTCATTTTCTACTTTGAATACACTGGGGTAGGCCTGATGAAGAGATGTTAGATTCTAGTGAAAATGTTGTATTAAAAAGCTTCTGAACAGCATAAATTCTGAACTAGTCGTGTGTGTGTGTGTCAAGTTTTAAAAAATATAGACAATCTGGACAAATTTTATCAGTCTGGGAAAATGATACAAGAATTGGGCTGGCACTGCCCAGTAGGAAGTGTGTAGTTTTCCTTCAGGTACGTTTTAACAGTGTTTTCTGGCCCTGTGAGATCATCCCCAAGATCTGCCTTTGGATTCAGGATGTCCCCTGAGAGAGGAGGTTGCTTTTCCACAGGGTAGGTTGTTCGTTCTGCTGGTTTTTTGGGGGTGCAGTGTCCACTGGAGAATGTGGGAAGTGTGTGCTGAGGAGAGAAATTCAAGACCTTTTGAAGCTCGGCATACTTAAGCAATCACCCGCTAACTGCAGCTTTTGTTTGTGGATTTAGTTCAACTGAGTGTGAGCTTTGGAGATCCTTTCTACACACTCACCTTCCTCAAAGTCACACCCTGTATCTTAACTCCCCTCCCTCTATGTCTAATCTGCTGCCTGGTTTACTTTGCAGATAAACCAGAGGAGACAATTAGTGAATAAACACGTTTGTTTAAACACGGGGATGTCCACGTTAATGCTCACAGAACTGATAAAAACGAGTCAAGTCGGTTGTAAGTGCCTTGAAGTTCTCAAAAAACTTTTCTCCTTGCTGCAGGTGATTAAGGCTGTGGATGAAGGGTACCGCCTGCCGCCTCCCATGGACTGCCCAGCTGCCTTGTATCAGCTGATGCTGGACTGCTGGCAGAAAGACAGGAACAACAGGCCCAAGTTTGAGCAGATTGTCAGCATCCTGGACAAGCTGATCCGCAATCCCAGCAGCCTGAAAATAATCACCAATGCGGCGGCAAGGTGATGCGTTACTTCTTACACTGCATGTACATAAACGCCTTTGATCTCTTCATTTTCCATAATTAGGCTTTGTCCACTTTGTTTGCTGCCTTTTCAGCTTTAAACTGTAGCTGTTTGCAATCTTGAAGGCTACGGAGTGCTTCCTGGCCGCTCCTCCGGGGGAAGGATTTGACGTCGTTATCATTTTTATTGTTGCTGTTATTTTTATTAATTATTTGCTATTATTTGTCCAATTTGTGAAAAGCTTTTATGCTGGAGATATGGAACCTATTGTAAGATTGGGCAGAGTTTTTTGAGAAAAACAGAGATGGCAGATTTGGCTGTCATGGGATCTTCCTTTTCCTTATGACCTTTGGTGGTGTTTTAAGTGCTTTTAGTGTTTCATAGGTTGCAGTTGGTCATGTTCCTTAGTGACTTTCTTAACTGGGTCCAAATATACTGTTATGCTTTTCTCTGACAAGTCACCTTAACTTTAATCACATTAATAATCTTTTTGCTTTCAGTAGGACTCACAGGCTTAAAAGTGCACTTACTTTCCCTATTAGATTAATGTGTTAACAAGGAATTAACTTTCAACCTGTGCAGTATTCCTAATTGCATAAAAAACATTCATTTTTAATCCTGGTTTTTCAACACATTCTGGATCTTCACTACAATGAGATAATTTTATCTCATTGAGAGAGAGCAGCTGAAGAGTGTGTTGACACCTGAGGGCATAACGACGATGAAAGAGGAGCTTTAGTTAAGTAGGGTTAAAGTGAATTGCTTTATACAATGCACAAAATGTCATACTCTTACTGAAGTGATGTAAAAGATGTGAAATTGCCTCCTTTTCCCTGCCCCCTGGCTTTGTGTTGCATCCTGAGCTGGAGACTGACGATTCTAATTACCTCCTACTGCCACTCCAGAGATGAGAACAAAATATATTGAGAGAATATGGCTTGCACACTAATTGTGTATCAAACATTTGTTTGGTCAGCCTTTAACACGCAGTAAACCAACATGCTTACAGAGGCAATTATTTCTATTACCTGGCAGGTAACAGAACACAAAAACAACATAACACATTTTGGGGAAAAAACCCCAAACTGTGTAAACTCAGTAAGGTACATTTCTTCCAAGCATCTTGGCAAGTGATTGGTGCAAGTATTTATTTTGTAGGGATATACTGCAGCCTTCTGCTGAACAGGGGGATTGGGAATCGTAACTATCTAGTTTTGGTTCGGAGATTTGACTGCAGAAACCAACGCTGCATATTTTGTGTCCCAAACAGAGGCAAAATATTCTCTGCTTGCTGTCCTTCCAGTTACAGGTTTGAACCACAGCAGAGCTGAAAGCGATGCTGAACCATCGTTTCCATTTGCCTATTCGTAGCCAGGAGAAGCTGATATCCTCCAGTGGAGACTAAAATTCAGTCTGAGCACTGTTTGCACCTGCTGGGGTGTGTGCAGGAGCTACACAGTGTGACATTGTTCTCTCCTGTCTTTCTCTTGCTCTCCCTGCTCCTATTTCATTGTGCTCTTTCCTGGCATGGCTCGTGGAGGCTCCACATGCATAGCACAATCCCACGGTCTCTGCTCGTGGCACAGCGTGGGGAAGGGAGGAAGGAGGCTGCTGACATGGCAGGGAACTTCTCTCACCTGCTTTAGGTGAGCTCTCAGCGAAGTGCTCCTTGTGGCAGACTGCTGGTTTCACCTTGACGTGGAGCACATTTCTGAGGAGGGCAGCGTCAAAGGGGATTTTCGTTCCTTCCTTCCCAATTACCTTTCCACTGCTACATCCCTGCACGTTCCCAAGCAGTGCAACCTCCCTTCCTGCAGCTCCTGGTGGCAGACAGGGGACTGTGGGGTCCCAGTGCTGCCCCTCCATGAAGGACTTTACTGCAGTTCAGGGAATGTGTGATCCATGACCTCTCCATCTCACTCTTGCCCTGTCTGCAGGTCAACCCAGGCCATCCTTAAACTTGAATACAGCCAAGAATGACAAAGGAGGAGTGCTGGGCAGTCCCATGCGCATTTGGACCGCAACCATTGTCAGGATAGACAGATCTGAAACCTCAGAGGTGGCTGAGAAACTGCATGCAGCTCTGCATCCCGTCCACGTCCTGCAGAGAGGCACAGAGGGCAGGGAACGTGCCCTCCTTCTGCAGCAGGAGCCAGCGGTGCTACTGGCCAGGCACTGAGCACTGGGAGGTTCAGCAC
>WHWA01009250.1:188996-212573 GCA_029286575.1 Pitangus sulphuratus | reverse complement strand
AAGGTCTCCTGCTGGCTGGGGGTAAGACCCGGCCACCACATCCGTCACATCACACACAGTGGTGCCACAGTCTCTGGGAATCTGAAAGCCACGATTTCACTGTGGGGCTGGGGATTTCCAGGACAGCTTCCCCAGCTGAAAGAGGGCCCAAAGCAGCAGCTCTGGGGGGAGGCAGCAAGGGAGGGGACTTCATTCAGGCTGCCAACCCAGGAGCTCTGTCAAGCTTCCCTGGGGGTTACCAGCACCCGGCACAGCAACTCCCCAGCCCCTGCTGAAGTACTGCCACTTTTGGCAAGGCAAAGTAGTGAATGGTGGTAGAATTTAAAGGAAAAAGCTCATAATTTGAAACTCATTAGATTTCATTTTCTGTTTATATCTGTTGTGCCTGGGCAACAGAGGAAAGCCAAGGCAGCAGCGCAGACTTCGTTAAATGCCTCATTAGCTTTGGTTCTTGTTGGTTTTGCCATTGCATTTTAGATCTCAGGTCTGCTTTGTAGCCTAACAATTGGAAATTTTCTTCCTGCTTCTCAGTGATGTGCCTTTAGTCAGCTTTTGTACAAAGGGTTGGAATGACTCAATCACAGCAAAGAGGGAAACAAGTACAGTGATGGCAATAATTCAGAAGTTTTAACTCGGACAGTAGCTGTGCTTCAGAATCAGCAGCAAAAGCAGCTCTGAAACATCACCCAAGTTTTTTAAGAAAGCAATAGTCTCGGATCTCACAGAAGTCATTTGGTGTACTGAAGCATAGCCTGAGGCAGAAAACCTCTTGATCTTTTCTCTTCAGACTGGGTGATTCACCTGGGGTCACAGAGCTCTTCCCACCCCTACACCTGAACAGTCTTTGGACTAAAAGACTATCATGGTTCACATTTCCTTGGGCTGCTGGGTACAGGCAGATGCTAAAACCTGTAGGAGTTGTCTGGGGCAGACATTAGCATTGCTGATGCCTGAATCAGGGATGATTCCCTCCCAGCGTGGTCCCTCTGCTCCCTGGGCTGCTCAGCCTGGCCTGTTCATTGTTACAAAACACCGACACGCCGTGAGAGCCACAAAGTGGGGGGAAAACCAGAATTGCACATCGCTCTCCTGCTGCTCATCCGTGGCTTTCCTCTCCCCCCTCCCTCAGCCCTCCACCCTCACCATTTCAGTAACAAGAGAACGACCTGTGCAATCTGTTCAGCGAGAGAACAACTCATAGGAGGACAATTTCCTCTTCTCTGTTGCTGTATATAACTTCCCCTGGGTAGGTGAACATTTTGGCAGTCTGTACAAAGGCTAGAAGAGGCTGAAGCAGAAGCTGTAATAGAGCTGTTATGACTTGACAGCCCTTTTTTTGTAATGCACTGGGGGATTTTATTACAAGTCAATTGTAGCTTCGAGAAATTTAAGAATATGACATGGGCTTGTATGGGGGTTTTTTTTATGTTTAATAAATGGAATTGCAGCAGATTTTAACATGGAGACTATGGCTGTAGCAGGCCTGGATGACTTAATAAAAACCAAAATCAATCAAACAACTTGATTTTGTTGGTGTTTTTTTTGCTCTGTAAATGAAAATAAATGCTTTTGCAGCTCTAATAATTTCACTCTTATTTCTTCAGGTGCTGGAAAAACACCATTTTTATGCTGTTTGTTGACTGCATTGTTTTTTTGCTGAATTTGTGTTCAAAGAATATTCTGTTAAAGAATTTATTTAATGTTGCCTCCCAAGGACCTTTCTCACTACAGTGTGTATTGACAATGACCAAAAGCTTGCATGAGGAGTCCTGTGGCTTGAGTAAAGGCTTTTCACCTCCTTACTTACCTGTAACCTTTCTTTTTCTTGCATTAAGGGAGATGATTATGGCAATTAAAGCTTCAGATTCCTGACTCCATGTGGTCATAATAGAGCTTTTTTTTTTATTATTAAGTGAATGATTCATAGCAGTGGAAGGGAAAGGGACAACAAAACAAAATTAAAAAAAGCATTTGTCTGATTGTTGTGTTTTCAAACAAATTCCTCTGCCTTCGTTTGGGAACTCAGAGTAGATTTTAATGATAATTTAGACGGCACAATAGCAACCCAGGGAGCTAAAATTAAAATATGTGTTTGGGTTTTGGGGTCCCACAGTTAAAAGCAGGACCTCGTTAGTGGATACTAGAAGTTGTCAATGGAGAAAATGTGATGCATGGATGATACATCACTCACACCTCATTCATTTTCTTAGTATATGATGTTGGGCAGCACCCTCAAAAGAGGTGAAAACCCCAGCCTCCACCTTTTTTTTTCCTTTTTCAGATGACTGAGTACATCTAGCTGTGGGTTCCACAGCATTACTTCTGGAGGATTTTTTTAGACAATCCCGATTCTTAAGGCTTTGGAGGGTTTTCTTGTCCATGGAGCATAAAATCCCAAGGAGGCCAGAATAAAACCAGGATTTACAACCCTGCTGCAGGCTTGGAAAGACTTGCTGGGATTCCTGCCTCCACACAGGCCTCCCAGAAGCCCAAGGGAAGAGAATGTGGATATTCATGCCCACCTGCCAAGAAAGGGGAAATTTCTAGGCTCAAACCAGATGTGTAACTGGAGTTTATATGACTTCCTGTGCTCCCTCAAATCCACGGCTTTGTGTCTGCTCTGATACAGCCCCCATAATAGCAGAAACACCGAGGTGGGGACATCTGCAAACTTACCAGCTGCTTGTCAGCTTGCTCTGGGGATAAATATTTTTAGATTTTCCATGGAATATTGGAATTCCCACAGATGAGCATTTTCTGATGGGAAGGTGTGGTTGCAAGCCATGCACCTGCAAGGTGGTAGCACAGGAATATGCAGAGAACACAAGCCTATCCAGTACCATCCAGTATGCTGATGCCACTTGGATGCATGGGAACATCCGTGGTGTGCTCAGAGTACAGATGTGTCTCTGAAGGTCTCTTGAAATCCTGATTTGTGTCTTGATTGAACTCCAATTCTACATTAGCTCCACTAGCACAGTTATTTTGTGGAAACCAGCGTGCTGCTTCTTGTCTGAGAGGAGCTGGTGTGCTGCACTGCCTGCCAGGACACAGCAACAGGGATGGGGGAAGCATCAGCTTCTATTTATTAGCAGAGTGATACCACATGTAGACTCACTGGATGTTTACAGAGCTGTGTGGGTGGGTTGATCAAACATGCAGGGCCTTCCTTGGTTTAATTCCTGTTAACTGATGAGAGTGAATAAATCCCAGCAAATCAAAACTAACTGAGCTGCAGCCAAACAGGAACAAAAGTGAAAGATGATCAAATTATGTTGTGCTTGTGTCTTGGTTTTTTTTAGGCTTCAGTAGAAAGATGCCTGTTCCCTTTCTTGCTGTTCCAAGCCTGGAAGGAGCACTGCCTTCCAGCCTGGCACAGCTGGAGCCCTGTGTCCCCTTGAGATGCCTAATGACTTGCAGATTTATTCCAAGACAGTTAAAGGATTTACCTCCTTCCAGAAAATGCTTTGGAAGTGATCATCTGACACAGGAGTGGTTTTATATAATGACATGGGAGAAAGTAATGTGTCACAAGCTCGGGGCCCAAAATGCATCTCCCAGTCAGCTAGATGAGTATTCCCTGGTGCATGAAGTGCTCTTGTCACGGACCCCGTGGTCATCAGGGAGCAACACCAGAGAGCAAACAACCAGAAATTCGCCCTCCTGTCACAGGAACCTCTTGTTTCTGTTGTATGAGCTTAACATTTGACCTGTGCAGCTTCAACCTTTTCATTTGAGCATCCACGAATCTTTAGAGGAAACCGTGTATCTGAGTTTTTAAACGGTATCGGTAGCCACTGCCTGCACCTGCATCCATCTGCAGTGAGCAATAAAGAGAGCTTGCATTTAGATATAAATGTGTGTGTTTTCCCATGCTGTAACTTGATTGTCTTCCACAGAATTACACAAGGGACAGATCTGGATAAAAGCAAATCCATTCCAAACTTTTACTCAGGGACAAAACTTATATTGGGATTAATAAGCCACTCTGGCTTTCTATCCTGCAGAGTCAATTAAAACCAGCTATAAAAAAATAAAGAAAACAAAACAAAACACACACACAAAAAAACCCACAAAAAACAAACAAACAACAAAAAAAAAACCCAAAAACACAAACAAAAACCCAAACCAAACAAACAAAAAAATATTGCCCCTAGGGTTAATGTACTTAATTTTTAATGCCCTTTTATCATGTGTAATCTTCAACACCTGTTTAAATTACTATTTAATTGAAGGCAGCTTCTTTGCATGGGTGTAAATGAAGGTTTCCCTGTCACAGCTGTGCATACTTAAAGCAGGGAGGGAGGGGTCAGGCTCTCTCTGGACACCAAGCATGCTGTGTCTTCCTGGGGGCTGCTCTCTGCTGGCTGGCAAAAGGTAAAATAACTCCTGACATTGTTCTTTTTGTTGCTTTCAAACGTGATGTAAACCTAGAGCTGTCTTGTGGTGAATGGCATGGGTTAGTTTGTAGGCTATCACAGGCTAAAATACAGCTGGAAAGACCTTTCTGTGGCAGCTCAGAGGAAGGTTTCCTGACATGGCTGTGGTGCTACAGGTGGACTGGAAGCTCCAGAGGTGGAGAAGGAGTCTGTCTCCCTGGAAAGCCCCTTGGTGTGAGTGCCTGGCCCTGTGACCTTGGGATGCTGCATTGGCTGGGAGCTCTGCTGTGCCTGTCCTTGCCTGGGGGGTGATGCAGAGATTTCTTTGCCATCTGAGAAGTGAAAGTGCCTGGTCTGAAATCAGGAGTGGTGGTAGCCTTCCTTTGTGTCCCTGCTTGCCTGGACAGACACAAGCTGGTCTGTGCATCCCTGTGGTTCTGGCATGTTCTGGTCTCTGCCTGAGTTGAAGTTTTCATAACATGTTTTAAGAGCATTAACATTGGAGAGTGGAGGGCTTGTTGCTGTGTTTCCCATGCATGCTAGAAGGAAACAGTGTGGACAAAAGCATGTTATAGCTTGGGTTGGCTGATCCTCAACGTGTGGTTTAAAGCCCAGTAAGTGCCATGGCTGCAAGGAATTGGGCTTTTGATGTGGATTAAAAAAAAAAATGTTGAGGATTTTCCCCATGTAGCTTATCCTAGGCTCTGGTCAAGGCACTTGGAGAACCTTTCTGCTAACTAGCATAAGTCTTGTGCCATGCTGTGGGAATGCTGATGAAATCACGTTCTGAGCTTGTGGGAGTGACTTTGTGTTAGATTAAGATATGAAGCAGTACAGAGAGTAGCCTCTCACACTTCTGTTGGTTTTACCCTTCTTTATTTGGTTGAATGGTGTGCCATGAGGGGGAGTGCTGACTCTGGGAAATGGTCTCCCCTCTTGCCCAGAGCTGTCATGGGGTCACCAAGCTGGGGACCCACATGCTATCCTTGCAGCTCCAGGAAGGTGGCCACGAAATCAGTGCTTTCCCTCCTTCTCTTTCCTTCTTGTGTCTCCCTGAACCTCTCTTTCTGTTTCAATCCTTGCAGCATTTTCCTTCCTGAACTGTTGCAGGTAAGGGGACTTAGGTTTGTTTTCTTTAGGCTTGCTGTGCCTTGAGATGGATGCTTGGCTCTTCTTAGTGTTAGCTAGACCCAATGGTTTCTGCTTTTATGAAATGCATTATAAGCCATAAGATTTACACATATGATGGTATGAATCCTTTCCAAAAAAATGGTAAAACTCTCTGTAACATGTATTATCTGCATGTTGGAAATAGAACTGCCTGCCTTTCTTCACTTCCAAGCTTCCTCCAAGTGCCCTGTCCTGGGCTAACATACCATAAAGATGTTTCTTAAATCAAAGTTGTATGTGATGGGAAGGAGGGAAATAATTTTAAGCTTGGGGACAGGTTAGATGTTAAACACATCTTAGAAGCTATCCTCAGTGTGGAGAGTGAGTCTCTCACCTCTTTTTCAGCTGCAAATCTTTTGTTGAAGTAGAAGTTTCTTTTGTGAGTTGATACATGTTGATATTTCTTTATTCATTATTATAATTATAATTATTATTATTATTATTATTATTTTACTTAGGGTTGGGGAAAGGAGCTGGGTGTGGAGTGGAAAGGTTTGTTGTTCCTCCAAAGCAGCGTTTGTGCCCAAACCACTCCTGTACTCAGGGAGTGTTGTCTGGTTCATGCTGAATGCTGCGTGTGTGTCAGAGCTGTGTGTGCCAGACACAGCCACAAGCGAAAAGATCACACAGTTAATTATCCTGGCAAGCAGAAGGAGAAGTTTTGTGGCACTGAAACACAGGGGGCATTCTTTGTGGAGGATGTGTGGGACAATCAGGGGGCTGTTCTGTGGTAGCTCTCGCAGTATCGCTTACCCTGCGTGCAGAAGGTACCGATGCCTCCTCTTGTCGGGGCACTGAAAGTGAATTTACATTCCAGGCTTGAAGCTCAACCTCCCACCTTGACAAATTTGCGTGAGCTGAACACGATCTGAGCCACTCCAGTGCAGTTTTGCTCAGCATCACCCCTTGGTACCCTATTAATAGAAGGTGTTAGCATCAGACAGCTTGGAGGAGTGGGAAATATTACAGAGCACATGGCTGGACTGTCTCCTTGATGGTAAATAGGTTGTGAATAATTGAATAATGCTGTAATAGTGAAGAGGATCTGCCTAACATAAGGCACAAATTATGCTTCTCTCTCTCTCTCTGCTCCAGCTCAAATGTTTCAGACTCCTTTTTCTCTGCCATAATTGGACATAATCAGTAACACAGTCAGTGACTAAGGACTGTCTGGTATCAATTCTCGTATTCAGGAACCACAACATCTAGATTTTGCAAGAGTTAATGCTCTCTATTACTTGATTAGTTCAGTTAATTTGTTGTGTCCCATGGTGGCTGTAAAGTAAATATGAAAGCTCTGTTTCAGATCTCTTCCTGCAGCTCTGTGTGTGTTATGTGTATCTGATACACACATTTGTGTATATCTGCAAGCTGTATCTGGTTGAAAGTGTTGAGAAACTGCAGTTTTTACCAGAGGAAGATTTTGGCTCAAGATGTCCTCAAGAAAAGTTGTCTAAGAATATTTCCTCTGGTCCAAAGGGAAAGACTTCTTCCATAGAAAAATTTAGAGAGAGAAATGTGTGTTACTTAAAAGAATTTATCTCAACAAATTCTTCTAGATATAGCCTGTATGTCTTGCCTTGTTGGCTAAAGGAAATTCTTTGGGCAGGACTCCTTCAGGAGTGTGACCTCACTTGTCATTAATTAATAATGATAATACAAATCTTCCTTCCCCCTCTCACCAGATGAAGGTGACTTGTTTAAAGTGTAGATTAGGAATAGAAAATTCAGTTTTATATTTTCTTGTGACCTCATTGATTGGTTATGGGTTTCTGATGTAATTCTGTCCTCTATGTCTATCTGTGAAAGACAGTGCATGTCACTGGACAAATTGAAATGCTGAAATTGTAAATAGCTGCGGAGTTTTGCAGTTGCTTGACCCTGTTGGATGTGGAAGGTAAAAAGGTGTCTTGTTGACAAAAGGCTTTCTTAGGGTAAAATTTTATTTTGCTGAGGAGTCAGACTGAACTAGACAGAGAATCTATTGGGTTTGTGTTTGGGTTGTGTGGGGAAGACAGCTCCTGAATCCCTGTGCCAGCAGTTCTGCATCTTCAGTGCAAGCCGAAAACCCTCTGTGGATACCTGTGTTCCAGCACCATTTGCTCCCTCCTCTGTCCTGGTAGGCACCAGCAGCTTCCGTTGACTTCTATATTAATCTTTATAGTTACAAACAGGTCAAGATGGCATTTTTCACGCTGTGACAGCTGTGATGAGGCTTGCAGTGACGTGCCTGAGTGCAGAAGGCACTATCAGCTTGGTGGAGAACAGCAGCTTGTAACAGTGCCACGATTAAAGTGTCAAGTTACTGCTCTTTTGTACTGCATGTAGACTGTAAAAGATTAATGCAAGGTGATTTATCTTCCCTTGGATTTGCTTGACAGTGAATGAGACTGTAACCAATTTGCCTGGAGCAGGGGAGCTCAGAATAAGCCCTGAAGGCTCAGGGAGATGGCTTGCTGGGGGGGATGGACAGACTGGACAGTCCCCCTGTGTCCTTCCTTGTCCTGGAGAAGTCCCTTATGAAAACAGTGATGGGAGCATGATATGGTCACTTTTAACTGTTGAACCTTAGTGTTTTAAAGCTTCAAATAACCAAGGTTGTCACGTAACAGTTTCCATACCAGACCAGGCTTGCAATCCTTCAGATTGCCCACACTTTCTGTGACTTCCTGGTTGCCTGAGTTTTTTATCAGTGAAAGTTTTATAACTGCCTGTCAAGTTCATGGTTTGTGTTTGTGGGTTTTTGGGGTTACAGTCTAAAACTTGTCTTTAATTTTATGAGGTGTGGAGTATCATGGCATTTTGTTCTTTCTGAGCATCCTAAACCTGGATGGAGAGCAGATTGTGAGTGCTGCTGGTTGCCTGCAGTGAGCCCTACGTGCATATTTTGTACTCCTGGTTGTTAAAAAGGAATGTATAAATGCAGCTGCTGAGTGGGGAAGTACCACTGATTGGCAACCAGCATTAGCCAAAGGTCAGTCCTAATTACTCTGCCTTGTTTGCATGAGAAGCTTTGAAAGATAGAGAAGAAAAGTGTCTGTGGCATTTTCTGCCAACAAATTACTTGGCTGACAGGAGGTTGTCACTGTTCATCAGCACCGATGGACTGCAAGTTGGTGCTTGTGCAATTAAGCAGGATGGAAATATTGCCTCAGAGAGTTAACTTTCTGGGAGTAATTACCTCAGGTGTCAACACATGGTGATGAAAAAGGAAGAGGGTGTATTTACTACACATGTGAATTAAGATTATGAATGATTAGCCAGTTGTTTAAGATGATCACCTCTGGCTCTACCCCATCCTTTCTTCCTCTTTATTTTTTGCATGGTTTACTGCCAGTTACAGCAGGGAGGGATAGAGAGCCACACCTACCCTAATTAGGCTCTGCTCATCAGAGTTTTGACCGTTTCTCATCTAATTGAGTTTTAGTGAAAGATTAAAGCTTTTTTAAAGCCTTGCTATATAGGCATAACCCCACAGCTTTTCAGAGCTGAGGCTGAAGCAACTGAAACAGCAACACAAGGGAGGTCTGGAGGAGCTAAAGGAAAATCTGACTTTTGGAAGAAATCTGAAGGCAGGAGGCCCTTAATTAACAAGACCAGTGGCTTTGGATGATTTGGGTTCTGCATGTCAAATTTCCATTACCAGAATTTCAGTGGGGGCTGTGGAAACTAAACCCCTTAGGACTGTCTGTTGATTACCTAATTTTAGGATGCAAAATGGTTACTTCCAATGAAAGCTTCTGTTCAGTAGCATTGATAGGATGACAGAGCTTGGCTCCAGCAGTTAAAATATTGCCAGAGATACGTCCTAGAACTTGCCAGGTCTGGTCTATGTCCATGTCACCTTTGTGTACCTGTGACTGGGCAAACACTGCTGAGTCTTTGCCACTGAAGAGACAGCATTTCCTTTGGTGTGCATTGTGCCAATTCAGTTATTTAAATCTGTATGCTCTTCTTCTTTTACCCTGAATAACTCAAAGTAGAAAGTAGCAGCAGCTCCTTGAATTTGTCAGTTGAGCTGACATATTTTTTCCAACTCTGTCCCTAGCTTGTCTTTGTTATTGTTATGTATTTAAACTAGGTGCACAGGGTTTCAAATAGCCTTCCTGCCTACTTATTGAGTTACAGAAAATCAAAGTTCTGCAGAAGCCAAGCACCCAAGTTCTGCTGTCACTGAATGACAGATGAGCACAAGTCCACGCTCCTTTGAGCTGCACCACCTTTGTGCTCGTCCTGTGCACAGGACACGAGCGTGAAGCCTAAAACACGCAGCAGTGGCTGTAGCCTCTCACACATAAATCAGAGCTTTTGACTTACCCTTTGCATAACAGGAAAATGCTGGGAGACAAAGAGCTGTGTGTCGTCCTCTGAGACAGCACAATTTGTCATGCTTTAGGATCCTGTGTGTGGCCACAGGCAGTGCTTGCTGGAGCAGGGTGATGAATTCTGTCCTGCTGTGGCACCTGTGCCCCTGGGTATTGGGGATCACTCTACGTTGTTTTCTTCCTCCTCCTGGATGGGATGGGGCAGGTGTGGCATCTCCTCTAAACAGGAAGTGCTTTGGGGTCCAAAAATTCTTGCTGCACCCGAGACTCTGCACATTTTTTTCTAGCACAGCAGCTACCCTGTCCCCTCTCATCAAAATAGCCCAGCTCTGCCATGGAGAAGCAAAGGTTCACCACTTGCTTCTTCATAGGCACAACTTAGTTTGACTTCTTGGCCTATTGTTAGAATTCCATATTGGCTCTGTCAGCATAATCTAACGTAGGCTCATTTTTTTTTTTATATATACCCCAAAATTGCTCTGCTGTGATCAAGTTTCAAAGCTGATTTACATCATACTTCAATGCCTGAATAAGCCTTCTACTGAGAGGATTGATACAAAAGTTGCTATCCCCTGCAAACCATCCTTGGCTGGGCTGCATAAACTTTGTTTAATGTCTTGCTTTGTAGTTGGGGTTATCAGATACCACTCATGTTTGGAAATTGAATTCATACAGCATTTGAATTGTAGGACAATATGATGATCTGAATGGTTAATTTAAAGGCAAAAATCATCAAATGGAAAAAGCTAAAAAATGGGACTTTTGGACTCCAAGTCAAGCTTGGAGCTGGGTCAGAAGTGGGAAGGCACAGTTATTGTCACCAGACTGTGGTAAAACATGTGAGTAAATGAAATGGCAAAAACAGGAGGCTGAGGACAAGTCTTATGGTATTTGGAGGTCAGCAAGAGAATTGCTGAGGAAAACAAGTCCTGAAAGAAGCACCAGGGTTAGAGAAGGCTACCTAGATGGAGCTGAGGAACTTTTACACCCTTGGTTTTCATAGCATTTTTGACTTTGACTGTGCTACAGATTCCTAAAGACTTCAAAAAATCTCTTGTTTATACTTTGCTGTTTAGTCTTCTGCTAAACAGAAAAGGTGAGAGAGAGAAATTTACAGCAAAAGATAATTTCCAGATGGAAAACCTTTCTAGCTCAACTGCCTGCGAAGTCTGTGAGGGTTTAGTTCAAGACCCTTCATAAACTAAAAGGTGCTGCTTACAGAGTGCTTATTTTCATATTTGATTAGTAAGCACACTAAAAACTTAGCAAAGAGCAAGGCTCTGCAGGGAGGCCATTTCTCTGCATGCCACGCTGTCATTTGTCACTTGGTGCTGTTAAATTAAAAGCAGCGTGGCTGCAGCTCAGCTATTACCTCCAGCCACTTAAAGGCCAACAGTTTCAATTTTAAAGCCTTTTCCATTTCTGTGAGTTTTGGTAACACATCTTCATCCACGAGTGCTCAGCTTTTCATTAACTCTGAATGAAGCAGAAATGTGAAACCATCTTTACTGTGTGCCTTGAAGTGTACCCAGCAAACGTGGGGGGGTGCCAGTGTGCTGGGTTTGGGAACCTTGTTTGGGGGGCTGTGGGGTTTTAATTTTTATTTTTCTTTGGAGGAGAAAGGGGGTTTTAGTAGTGCATGGAGTACCCAGAAAATTGTTCATTTGTAGGATTGTGGTGCTGGAAGCAGAGTGAAGTGTCTGCCACAGCTGCTTGTAACGTGAAATCACTTTCATTCCTTTGCCTCTGTAAATGTAGTGATAACTTTCATTACCTGAATTAATAAAATCAGGTGGGGGGGGACAGAAAAAATCATTAAAGAGAGATTATACAAAGCTGATACCACTGTTTATCCCAACTTTTCTATTTTTCGTGTTATGTGCTAAATCTTGATTAATCCTATGCAGTAATAGCTGATGGGGTCTATGGATGTTGGGTTGTCTGCCCAAAAAGATTTGTTGTTTTTATTTAATGAAGGCTAGAGAGGGGTCAAAAGATGGCAATCCATCTGGGTTACCTTTTTTTTATACTCCCCTGTGTCCTTAAGTCTATCATGGCTATCACTGATCAACCACAGCAACCAACAGAAAAATTCTTTATTGAGCAGAAACAGCAGCTAAGAATGTGCTGATTTGGATCTGAACTGCCTCATGGCATAGACTATTTTAATGTGCCATAAGGAAACTTAGGAAGAGCTCATTACACTGGTAGTTTAGTGGAAATAATGGGGAAATACTGTGTATTTAAATTTGCAGACATGTGCCTTAAAAGATCTTGGATTTCTGAACAAAATCTCACAGAAGTTTACACTTACAGGGACCTGGCAAGGTAAACTTGTTGGGATCAAAACAATTTCCGTAAACAATCAAGTCCCCAAATATTTTAACAGTGACAGAGATAAAACTCAGCCAAGGGAAGAATAATCCACCAGGCCTTCGGGTGATTGGGCAGTGGTTCATAGCTTTTTTTTTTATTAAGAGCAAATAAACCTTCAAGGCAAGGGGTGCTGGCAGTGCTTTTGCTGTGAGCAGTGCTGTTGGGATTGGGTCAAGTAGAAAGAGGATAAAATCTCAGATATAATTTGATAGAAACAAAGTGTGTATCCAGTGCCCTCATACAAGACTTTATTTTTATTTTTTTTTCCCTGAGGTCCATCCTGTGAGAACAAGATGGTCTTGATGTAAAAAAACCCCAAAACTTCAGGCTTTCTGTGAATCAGTTCAGAAGTAGCTCAGAAGCCCAGTTTGGTCAATGGTTGATTGTGGAAGGAGCCTCTGTAAGTCAGACAGTCTCATTCTTGCCCACACCACCTTCACCCCAAGGAAAACACCAGGAAAATCTTTCTCAGTCAGTGCTTTCTCCTTCTGTAAGACTTATTTTTGCAGACCTATGATCTACTATAACCTGTTCCAGGCTAAAGCTACACCAGTCACTAATGTTTTAAAGCTCATTCAAACCTCTCAAAATTGGAAATGAAGGAGACATTTGGCTCATTATCCTGTTTAAAAATTCTAATGGAAGGGCACTGGAGCTGTTGTGATATTTTTCTTTTTTTTTTTTTTTTTAATATGGAATATGAATCTGTGAGACATGAAAAATGTAAAATCCTGTCACCCTTTTGCAGGGCAAGGACCTGATGTTAACACATCTTAAATGTAGCAACCAAAGGGAGAAAATTCTCCTGGCTGCTCTGCAGTGATGCAAGTGCTTCTATGTACTTTTTAGCCTGATAATATTAAACCCTACAATATTCAGCCAAAAACCCCACCCAAATAAGTAAATAAAAACAAACAAACCCCAAACCAATAAACAATCATCCCCCCCAAAAACAAAAAACAAAACAAAAAACCAACCAAACAAAAAAACCAAACAAACAAAACAAAACCCACACAAAACAAAAACAAAACAAAAAAACCCACTAAAACCCAACCCTAAACTATGTCAGTAAAAATAATTACTAGTGATGTTCCAGGAAAGCTGGTTTTAAATATTGGTTTTGTCAGCTTTTTTCCATTTTGTCTAAACTCTGTGTCTGTGGCCACAGAAGGAATCACTGTGCAGTTTCATGGTGCAGGATGCTGAGAACGTATTTTCTAAAAACAACTTGTGTACCCTTGAAATGACTTTAAAGACCCGTATTTCATTTTTTAAAAACTTTTTGCAAGGCCTACTAGGGCAATGCCCTTAAAACAAACACTTCTCAGTGACTTGCTTGCACAAAAAATTGATGGTAAGCCATGGAGCTGAGCCCTGGTGGTACATAATGTGGTATAAGTTGCACCAAATAATAGACTGGGACTCTTCTAATCTGCTTTTTATATACTGGGCAGGGGCAAAATTTGTAACAGAGAGGCATTATAGTGAAGTAGGTATGGTGGGAATGCATCTGTTTAATCCTAGAGGATTGCAGGTCTTTTGTGATGCTTTGGCTTTTGGAATAACTTAAATAAAATCCTGCTTCCATATAGTGGCAACCTTTTGAGCTATGTGATGAAAAATGCCAAGCAAATATTAGGTATACTGAATATTTATAACAGTGCCCTCGGTATGGCTACAGGCAGTTAATAAACAGCAGATCTTCTTTCTCGAAGGAAAAAATGGGACCTCTTTGCATCTGTGTGATGATACTGTAAGAGATTTTAGCCTACATGACTTCACTGTTTAATGTAACATTTTAAATGAGTTGAATGAAATGTGTTTGTGTACTGTGTGGGATTGACAGAACTGAGCAGGCTGGACTGGGATAAACAAAGACACTTCATTTTCAGGTGGGGGTGTCAGAGGAGTCTTAATAATTAGATCCAGCATTCAGAGGGTCCAATGCACCTTGAAAGGATATAGGAGCCACCTCTGTGTTTTGTGTACTCTTGATGTGCAGTCACACTTCAGTTCTTTGGAAAAAGGATGGGAAATGTTTCAATCTTCTCAAAAAGCCAAAACCAGCAGAAACTTTTACGGAATTATGTTAATACATCTACAGCGACCAACTCTTCCAAGCATCATTCTGTGTTGGCGTCATTCATCAGGAAAAGGTTTTGCTGGCATTCAGGCTTTCCCAAGCACAAGGTCTTGATCCAAATGCTGCCAAGCAGCAGCCTCATTGACCAAAAGAGCCAGCTATCAGTAATCTCTTCCTGATGAACTCAGTCACTTTGATTATGCATTTTTAGAGACATCTGTTCGATAAATACAGAACTTCCTAAATTAGTTGAGCCTTTTGATCAGGTTGCAGGTCAGCACGAAGCGAATACAACTCTGAAAGTGCAACCTTTAAACATTTCAATTTTGAAGGATGATAGTGTGTAAGTGCCCTCCCTGAAGATTTTTCTTGTTTCTTTTTTTTTTTTTCCTTTTTGCCCTGTGATTAATTTGCCTGCATTTTCTTTAATCTGTTGCCATGTGCAGCAAAAAGACAAATTGTGTTTACATTACTTTGGTCCCTCCCATCATTTCCAAAACAACTGCTTTTATGCACTTCATGCAGCTTGAATCAGGCCTAATTACAAAGCCCTACATCTGCTTTCAATCTGTGGGCCAGCACACAAGGTTGCTCTTGTATTTCAGCTTCCACCGTGGTTTTGTGAGTTTATTTATGTTTTGCTTTAAAAATGTATATGTATAAACATCCACAAGGACAACAACTTCCTAATATTTGACATCTATCATACAACAACGAGGAAGGATTTCCACTTCAATGCTTTGCTGTCTTCTCAAGACACTTGAGCTCTGTCAGGACAGGCACAAAGCTCTCGACTAACCAAGCTCACTGAAACCATATTAGGGCTCGTTATCGTTACCCTCTTTTTATTCCCTTTGCATCAGCTGTCTTTGGTTAACAAGAAGGAGCCCAGCTGCTTAAAGACTTTAATAAAAATTTCCCTGCCAGCATTTGGGTTGGTTCCTTCCATGCTGGAAAAAAGTTCTGCTGAAATAAGGTAGCACATAATGGCCAAAGGGAGGAAAGATATCCGTTCTTGCTGGTGTGTGTATCTTAGGTGTTGCATCAGTCTCTGTTTTCCTTGAACTCCTGAATGTCTTTATCCCACCATTTTTCTTTGCTTTGGTTTTGTGGGGGTTTTGTGTGTTTGTTTGGGGTTTTGCTGTTGTTGTTTGGTTTTTTTCCTCTCTAACAGAGGCAATATATGGATTGACTGAGAGCACATGAAATACATTCAGATTTAAGGACAGAATTACTTTGTGTGTTGGGATTTATAAAACTTTTTTTTTTGTTGTTATGATACTAGCAAGGATGAAAATTCTTTACTAAGGAAAAAAAAGCATAACAAGTAACTGTTCCTACCATCTGTTGTTCTTCAAGTGTCGTGGAATAATGCATGGAACAGTAGAAAGGTGTTTCTGAGAGTTTCTATACTCAAAGGGTACGGTAGATGGATGGCAGAATTAGCCTTAGAGAGAGAAAGTGTTATTTAGAAGGTCATTATTAGTACAAGCAACATTATGTGTGATAAGTCAGCTTTATACATGAGAGAAAATATAAAATTTATTTAGTAGAAAACCAGGATCATGTGATTATGCCTTGTATAGCAGGTGATGGGAAGCCTACAAAAATACCAAAAATAAGAACCAACAAAATCTCAAACTTCACATGTGGTCCAGAACATAACATGGAAGCATTGCTGATTTTTGACAGGATATTTTTTTAGCTGGGGCACCAAAAACTATGTGGGGTGAATCTGTGTTTTTTAATACTTGTCTGCCTCTATGTACAGTCAGAGGAGAAGGTAGCAAGCAATAACCTTGAGGTGGAATCTTGGTCATAAAATGCTGTGAGTTTTCTGCAGGCTGCCAATATCCAAACTAATTGTATGCCTAACAAAATTTTTATACATTGCATACAGGTGCAGTATCAAAACCTAAACGAGCCACCATTTATATTTCAGATATTGCAGTATTTTATTCTCTACATAATTGAAGCTGTGCTGCCTTTTAGGGCATTTGAATGCAAGTTTAGATCTAGTTTTGATGCATTTGTGAACAACAGTGCCGTTATTTTTCCACCTTTTTGAGCCATTTGTGGGGTTTTTTTAAGTGCATGTAATTGTTGCTATTATTATTAGTACTACATGCATGTGCTATGGAATAGCTCTCCTATATCTGCTTTGTGTTGGGGGGAATCTTTTACTGTGTAATAAGACTGAATAAAATTGAGAAGGCTCCTTTGCTCCATTTAAATTACCATATTCATCTTAACATCACATTCTGCATTTCCTTCATTTCCTCAATGACTTAAGTACTTAAATTAAACAAGAAAGGCGTTCTAACTCAGAGGTGAGGAAATCCAGAGTAAAAGCTGCTACTCTACTCTTAATTCACCTGATGGTGCATAGGCACTCTATTAAGAAAGCCACAGAACAGCAGGTGAGCCTTTATCTTGTGTTTCTGCAATGGATATACCATATGTACTACACAGTTCACTGCATATGCTGTGTATGATCACCCACTGCTTTGGCCCCCTGCTGCACCAGGGGTACAACCAGGTGATGTAAGAGGATGAGGAATGACTGCCTGATTAATATATTCCTGTTTTTCTTGATGATTTCTCTGCTCACAGCACATTCTTTTAGTGGAATGGGACCTAAAACCATCTCCCCCCCGCCTTCAGTCTCGTGTTCTTTCACTCTTTAACTTCTGTAGTGAGTGAAACCTCTTGTTGTGGTTCTTCAGCTTGTAAGAAACAGGGGCCTTTTCCTCCAATAAAAGCTTTTTTGGTTTCCCAAATTACTCTTGCAAGTGAGCAAATTAGTCTGGGGTGTGCTAATTTTCATACTGCAGAATGCCCCTGCAGTGGGATTAGCAGGGAATGTCGATAGATGCCTCTTTGTTTCTCCTCTTACCAAATGCTGTAGTATCTTGCATTGTTCACTTTTGGGTGAAGATAATGATTTTCTTCTGTAAGTTTTTACACATCTAGTGCTTAGTAGTTGGTTCATGTATTTCATTCTGAGACAGTAATACTTTCCCTACAGTTATTGTGCTCTGAATAGCAGTGTGTGGGAGGCTGTTTTAGTCTGATTCTCCAGCTCTGGAGTCTGGACCCTTCAGAAATAGCTGACCAAGTGCATTGTCTCCTTCTGCCCCATCCTCGAGGCTGTTAACATGCCTCAGACACACAAGGGAAGGTTGTTTCCCTGCTGTGTTCAGGGGACCAGCGAAGCTGTAAAGCATCCGTGGCGCTCTGCTGCTGATTCCTAAGTCCCCGACTCTCTTCTGAGGCAGCCAAAGGAAAGGAGAACAACAGAGGGTGAAGTCAGAGTAATTCCTCTGACTGCTCACGTCGGGAACTGGCTGTGAAATGTGTGTAGACATCCTGCAAACTGCAGTTCCCCTCGTTTTGAAAAGGCATTGATCAAAGGGAGCCTGTCAGTGTCTGATTAAGAGCCATGTAAGAGCACTGAAGACATTTCCTTCTGGCCAACAGCTCTGATTACAGGGGGGGGCTCCTGCAGTGAATTTCCCTGCCAGCAGACAGCCTTGTCTCCAGGCTCCACCTGACGCTCTAGGGTTTCTCAATGGCATGGCTTCCTGTTGTTGAAGGCTACTATTCATTCACAGCTTGTAAATCAGTGGCTTGTAAATCAGCGGATGAAAAAAACTACTGTTAGGGAAATGTTCCTCAGCAAATTCCTCTCCCTCCCCCAGATAGTTGTTTTCCCAGGGAGTATAGTCCACGATCATGGAAAAATATTTTAAAATTCAACATCTGTAACTAATGATAGAGGTGGAAATGAAGGACCATACCTTCTTCATTACCTGGGAAATTTGCTGTAACTGGTTTAATGTGATTTTTAAAATTTTTTGGTTGTTGTTAAGTGTAAGTTTGTTTTATAGTAGAGCCAAATTACCATTTTTATTGCTAACAAGCAATTGACTTGCACCTTTACAACACAGTAACCTTGAGAATGACTGAAGGCTTGATGTAAGTGAGAAGTAGAAGAGAGGTTTGGGATTGCTTAGTACCGATTGTAAACCTTCCCCGGATCTTCACTTGCGAAGACTGGCCATTATAGTACTGATTGTCCTGCGTAAATGATTGAAATAGTGTTAAGAAGCTCTTCTACCCTGAGGAATGCACCCAGGTGACTGTCAACAGCTGCTACTACTGCAAAAAGCACAATACATCCAGGGAGCATCCCTCTCAAGGGCTGGAGAACACCAGGAAGCCGTGATCATTAGAGCACAACACTTGGTAGCCAAAGCTCCAGAAACACACATCTTTAGATGTGAATTACTGCCAGACAAGCTGCTTATCTCATGTAACACTGAGAGCTGTGCTGTGCATGTAATTTTTATCATTAAGTCTTTGCTGTGTCAGACAGCAGGCAGAGTTACATGTGTGGTTCATGATGGGCCTGCAGAAATCCTCTCACTGGGACAAATTTGAAGCGATCTCAGTATTTAATGCCACTGTCCTGAGTGCTGCACAGGCATCTGCAAAAATGAGTTCAGGGTGCCCTGATCTACTGAAGATGTCAGCAGGTCACAGTGGTGCCTCCCTGCCCCTCAGTCCAGATGTCCTCCTACCCTTGCCCCAACCAAAGCTGGAAATGCCTTTCCCCCTGTGCCTTAGGGCCAAAGGAACTGAATTTTTGTGGTGTGCCCACTTCAGGCAGTGATGCAGATGCAATCCTTGAATAAACTCTGCAGCTACTGTTCACTTTGCTTTAAACTTTTGAGGCTACAATAATCTACTATGGTTACAGGTAGTTTTCAATATTTGAGCTCATGTAACGTGAACAAGATGGTTCTTTTTGTACTGAGCCCTCGAATTTGTTCCAGAAGAAGCCAAGACTGGAGGAGGGCCACAGCTCTGAAGGAATCCTTGTGATTTTGTAGGGGCAAAACTGGATAAAGAAGGCACAGAGAGCTAGTGAAGAAGGCCAGGCAAAAGCTGACTTAGCATATGAAAAGTGGTAAGAACTGGAGTAAGAAAGAAAGAAAGGAGGAAAGTTTGAAAAGAAATATAGTTTTTCATTCACTTAGAAGCTCATCTATGTAACTGTTGCCTGACTTCCTAAAGGACAGTGGTGGTAAGGTCTGCAGTTGCAGTTCCTGCAGGGTGCCAGGGAGTCCCTTTGTGACGTGTTTTCAGGTTTAACAGATGATTACTATTCCAGTATCCTATACATTCTCATCTGTATTTGAGTTGACAAAATGGTAATCCAAGACTGATTCTAAAAAAGAAGGGGGGAGGAGGGGGGCAAAAAACCCCCAAACAACAAACAAAACACACACACCCTTCCCACAATTAATAGATTAATAGCATTAGTTGTGGTTTACAAGAAGAAAAGATGAAATTCAACTTAGAACTCAGGTGGGATTCATGTTGCTAACATTCTTGGCACAACTTCACTTGGAGTAGTTTCTGCTTGAGTAGGAGCCCCTTTGCTTTCTCACCCTTCCAGTGAAGATGCTGCTTTGGCTTTTTTTTTGTGAGCCTTCCAAAGGGAAAGAAAAGCAGGATAATTAATACTAGGAGTTTGCTTCTTGCTGCATCAGAAGAGGGGATTTGCTTTCCTGTAGTAGATGTTGCACAGATAAGTTTGTGTTATGGAATAGGAGAGCAAACTCCTTTTTCTACCAAACAGGATGATGCTGCAGCCAGAGAAATATAGGAAAATACAAAGGATTGGAGTAGAATAGCTATGGTTAGAAGATAAAAAGAAAAAAGGGTTAAATCTGCTTCTGTTTTGACCATAATTATCAAAACAATAATTTTGAAGTTAAAGAATACTTACTATATTATTACTCTTGATTGTGCAGTTAGCTAGTTATGCATGTTATGTTACTTGTTCCCATGAGGAAAATCTTTTAAGTGTACTTTGAAGTAAGATCTGGGATGCGAGAAAATGTGTTCCCTAAAATGTATTGACAGATTGCAATAGAGATTGGGTTAGCAAGAAAACCTCGGGTATGGAAAGGATCATGTGCTTAATTTCACAGTTTCTAGAGGTGTTGTCTCCAAAATTACTTTGTCTTTGCACATGCATTACATATATATAGTGAGTGCATAAATCTCTTTGGGTTCAGGATCCTGATAAAAATAAGTCAAAATTATCTTCTTGAGTAAAATGAGGATTGAACTTGACACATAAAGTTGGAAAATGTTTTCTGTTCTTCATAACTTCTAATTTTTATGCTCATTTTCATTTCTTGGTTTTAATGGAGAGTAAACACGAAAAATGCTGAAATGTCATAATTAGGGTTTGCATTTGCAGTATTTCCATTAGTAAAGGCTGGAAATCTGGCAGTGCAGCATCCCGTTCTGCATAAGCCCAAGAGGTTATCTCAGTATCTGGGTGTTCACATAGATCAAAATCTCAGACTTTGAGGTTTTCGAATACTACAAATTGATAGGGATTCCTTGTTCTCTACTTTTCTCCCCTTCAGAACTTCTGAAAACAATTACTTTTACATTCAGAGTAAAATTTAAAGTTAGGTGTTTAGAGATGCAGTCTTGCTGCCATGCAGATGAGCTAAACATAAAGTCTGTGCAAGCCTCCTCAAGCCCTGTGACACCTGACCCTCCAAAATCTGCTTATTCACCTGAAAGTGCTGACTCAAAGCCATGGATTTGTTTTTTTCTGTATCCTTCTGCATCCCAGTGAAATGCAGGGGACTTTTCTCAGGAATTCTATGACTTGTACCTACCCGTTTCTGAAACTTCTACTGCTTTTCAAAATTGAACCTCTGGACATAAATTCATGTAGAAGTAATTTATTTCCAAGCCATCCTAATAGGCTTAGGTACTAATTAGTTTCGATTTCTTAATTACTGTCTTTAATCATCCTGTGGCTGGTCACTTGACCCTAATGACTCAATCTTTCTAATTTGATTAGGAAGCTGTGGGCAGTGGTAAGACCAGTTCCCTGGATATAAACTGTTTCTGCAAGAACCTCTAGCATGCATGTCAAAAGAATAGTTGCTCAGATCCATCATTTCCCTGTTATTCCTGCTTTCCCAGTTTGGTAACCAAGGATTTCTTGTTCCTCTTTGATGTTGTGCTTGACAAACCCCAAGCTGAGTCTCGGCTTGGCTGGTACTTCATCACTGAGAAAGGGGAAAGACCTGTATGTAATTACTGAGCCTCTTCTCATGATAAAACTGTTTTCCCTAGAAAGGGTCCCTAAAATGATATGACAAACTTAATGTCAGTGAGTATCTCTGGTATTTCCATTCTATTATGAGAGTCATGTTACAAACTACCTTCCACCCTGTGTGACTGGGGAGGAATTCAGTATTTAATTTTCCCCTGGTTCCTGCTGCATCTCTTATTTTTGTGAATAGAAGACACAAAAAACCCCCAGTACATAATAAGTGAATTGATTTTTTTCTTTTTTTTTGCATGTATTTCCTTCATACTTTTTCAGTTTCCTCTTGTATGTGTGTGTCCTTTGCTTTTTCATGCCTCTGCTTTGGACTCTTTTTTTTCTATTTTCCTTCTGACAAACACTTAGTTTTTCGATTTGTGTCACATTTCCTTCTCCCTCCCCCACCTTTCCTGCCCTCTGAAGTCTTCTCTGCTTTTAACTCTGGTCTTATTTAATCATTACGTTGCTTTCTGCTAAAACTTGGACAAGCAGAGATGATCTTTAACATTAATGGAAAACAAATCCTGGGACTGTATCCCAATATTCATTTTCTTCTGCTATTGGAGTTTGTAGCCAAGAACATCTTCTGCTAACGTTGCAGAAATCTGATCAACTTTATTGTGTGTAAGGTCAGAGAAAACTGTAGAATCTAAGCACTTGTTACAGACATAGAGAGCCCTAAAACTTCAAAGCCTTTCAGAAATTGCTTCGTGTTCTTATAATACTTTTGCAATTGTGATTATTTAGAGGATCAATAATAATTTAATAAGTAATTTTGCAGTTTTAAGTGGCTGAAGATTTTTTTCAGGGCTACTGGTTGGTTTCATTTTGTCAAAAATCTGTGTTCAAAATGTTACTGAAGAACATGAAAACTGCAGATGGAGAAGTTGGATTTCTTTGCTTCTGGCAGGTGTGCAATCCCTGAAAGAGGGGTTGAGGAATTATTCAACGCTATAACTAAGTTTGCTATGAGGAGATAAACAGAAACATTAACTGGCTAGTGATCCTTGTGGTGTGTTAGCCAGGATGATAAACTGGTCATAACTGCAAATTGGTACTGAGAGTCCCTCAGAGGCACAAAACATATCAATTGTTTTTCCAAGGTGCATAAGGATGTTTGGTCAAGAGTTTTGGTGGTTTGTTTTTTGGTTTTGGTTTGTTTGTTTGTTTGCTTGTTTGTTTATCTTTCTCCCTAGAGCTAAATCAGAAATGGTGAAAAGAACGTGAGGAAGAAAATGGATCGATATTCATGGCGTTGAGTTCTGACCATTGAGACTCTGGGCACTGGGTTTTAGTTTTGGTTACGTGCAACACCAAATGAAACCAGACCTTTGGGGCCCATGTGAAACTTTAGGAAAGATATCCTAAAGAAATATTTGCTAAGGAACTGCCCTGTGATAATTCAGGTCTCCCAGAATCTCTGAAAATGCCTGGGATAGAGGGGCACTTTGTTGTCTTGGATGTGTGAAATATTAATGCCTGGTATATAAGGACAAATATTGATACGAATTCATGAGGGCAGTAAGTTTTCCTATTCTATCAGACTATATCTAGAGAGAGAAAAATATTGTTAGACTGGCAACAGTTTTTCCTGTATGGCTTCTTCATACTCTTCTCAGTGCACAAAACTTATCTCTGCAGTTGCTTGAGCAACAATCTCTTGGATGCATCGTGAGGGTTCTTCGTTCTCTGGGGTTTACAAGTCACTGCAGAGAAATGGATGTTTTTCAGGTGCACCCTTTCACACTGCTTTTCCCTGTCCCCAAAGACTTCCAGGCCTTTTTCTCCTCACCCCCTCCCCTGTATCCTCTCATGATTGATATACATTCCAATAGTTGATTGCTTTTTTTTTTTTCTTCCCCTCAATTCTTTTTTTAGAGGGAACAAAACACTTATTCAATGTATTACTAATGATAGCACTAAATCAGATTCTCCAGAGAGGAGGGGCAGGAATTCTGTGTAGCTGTTTCAGCTTCCAGCTGAATCATACCAGGTACCTATTCCCAGCTGAAGAGCCCTTTTCCCCCTTTTTTCTTTTTTTTTCTTTTTTTTTTTTTTTTTTTTTTTTTTTTTTTTTTTTTTTTTTTTTTTTTT
>WHWA01009250.1:151862-176219 GCA_029286575.1 Pitangus sulphuratus | reverse complement strand
ACAACAAAAAACCAACAATACCAACAAAATTGGGAATAGGACTGTGAACTTTTTTAGTGTATTAGAGTCTTTCCTTGAAAGCCTCCAAGCAACATCCCAGGTAGCTGTGGAGGAGACCTGATGAGAAACACGTGAGGTTCACCTCTCTGAATAATGATGCCATCTGCAGGAGTTTCCCAGCCATCAGCCTCTTGTCCCAGAAGACCATTTGTACTTCCCAGCATTAATATTCATTAGGTGCAACACCATATGTTGCACAGCAGGATGCACTGCCAGCAGACTGTTTGTCATAAAGCCAGATTTAATAAAGCATTGTAAAACAAACATTATGATGATAAATACGAAATGACAGGCTAATTAAGAGAATCTTAATTGCCACTTTTCCGTAATAACATTTGTTTAGTAAGTATCTGTCTTGTGCTGTACCTTCCTTGTACAGCTTTTCACTCTGTATTAGTTCCAGAAGGGAATCTGTGCCTTGGATGTTTTAAGGCGTTTAATGTTCTGTTGCAAGAAATAAATTCGAGATTAATGAATTATTGCTACATTTTAGGTGTGCATAAGCATTGATCTCCAGTTTTGATGAGTACAAAGAAATCCAGCCCTGAAATATAGATTTCAGAGGGGTGTGAGCTTGTTGGGGACAACTTAATGCCCTCTCTTGAGGTAATAATTTGACAATGCAGCAGTTGCATTTCTGTAGACAGGTAGTTTTACAGAAGGAATGCTTTTCAGTGAACAACTGAGATATAAATAGTAGTTTTCACGTAGCACTGGGGAGACTGAAAGGCCTCTTTGTTCCTCCTTCACTAAAATTTTATTATTGCTCCGTTCCCCTATAGTGGTGACTTCATGGGAAAGGAAGGGATTTAAAGAATGTGGAATGATATTATGAATTAATGCAGAGAAGTGACACCCATTTTTCTTCCTGCTCTTACCTTTTTATCATAATGGTTGCTGCCAGGGTGTCAGCAAGTTAATGTACCCTTCTTCAAACCTGTCAAGGTGGCAAGTTACAAAACTTTCAGGGACTCTTAGAGTTTTTCTGTGTCCCTTCTGTATTATACAATATGTGCCTGACTTCTGTTAGCTGAGGTAGACAAAGGAAAAACCATGACCTGAAAATGCTGCAGCAAAACTTGTGTGGGAGGTTTGCCTGTCCTAAGTGGGGTTGTGGTTGGTTTTTAGTCTTGATTTTCATGAGGTTTTCTCTTTCGCAGGTGGTGTTTTCTACTGTAATGTAGATCATTTGAGTTTCTGCCTCTGTTTGTGTATTGTTTTGCAGCAACAGGGTGGTGACCATAACCAAAACCAGGTACAAAACTGAAAGCCAGGGAAGGAAAAAACCCAACTCTCTAAGTACAGTGACGTGCTTTGAATTTTACCATGATGGCTTTCTGCCCAGATATCTTATCTATCATTCATCTCACAAAACAAAATATCCTCAGGCTCTAAAAAGAGTGAGAAAAGTCCAAAACTTTATAATCCATTAATTCGTTTTAAAGTATTTCTTCTGCGGTTGTACCTCAGATGGAGGGGTTTCATGTAGATTTGATTGTAGATTTTGAAATGGTACTGTTTCAGAAACTGCATGGTTGTTGCTTTTTGTTTGTTTGTTTGTTTGTGTTTTGTATTGGCTTGGTTTATTTACCTCCTCTCTAAACTAGAACTGAACATTTATGCATCAGGTCCTTCCAAAGCATAAAATGTTCTGTATGGAATTAATAATACTGACTGCTTAAGGAGCTCCTGAAACCAGAGCCACTATTTTATTCCCACCTTATCTTTCTTATCATATTAGTACAAGCAAAAAAAAAATTCTCATGTGTTGTTAGCTCTCTTTTCTCCCTGTTTTACTTACTTTGTGATAAAACTGAAATATAGAATAAGCATAACTCTTGAGCTATAAAAGAGATAGCTGCATAGGGTAAGAAGTTTTGGGGGGTTTTCTGGTGGTGTAGGTTGTTGGGGTTGTAGTGTGGTTTTTGGTTGGTTGGTTGGCTTGTTGTGGGGTTTTTTGATCGGAATAGGTGAGAAAGATTTCATCCCTTTTGTGAACACTTCCTGAACTGTAACTTCCAGTCCTTCTCAGTCTCCCACTTGGATCATCTCCCATCACTGCCCTGTATAGCATTTTACTCTTGATTTTCTCACTGAGTACTTCTTTCCATACTCTTGGGTTTTGACCACACTGCTCAGGTTAAAAGGTTCTGTCCCTTGCACACATAAATTATCAGTGAAGGATTTTCTAGCTTTCTTTATTTCTTTTTTTAATTTTATTTTTTTACTTGCACTCTAGATTTTAACCCCCTTACACCCATTTCTCATTGTCTTTGCTTGCTTTGCTATCTTCAGGTGACTATTGGGTGTTTGAGATTGCCTGTGATCATCAATTCCCTTTACATCTTCCAGGGCATGAGGTGAACAAAATATTCACCTTGTGTAGTCTCAGCAGATATCACCAAAAAGGAAGAAAAATACTCCAAAAATAAAGTTCCCAGTGGATGAAAAAAATTGTATTACTAGAAAAAAAAAATTGAGAGAAAAATTTGAGGGTTTCCAGAAGAGGTACCTGAATCACTGTATCTGAAATCTGTGCCAGATTTGAAATTTTCATGCTCTGAAATCTGAGCTTGATCATTCAATTAAAACTGGAAGAATTTTAACCTTTCCTCCTCTTCCACTTTTCCCAATAGTGTGAAAGGAGAATGGGCAAATAGTTATTGATTCACAGCCTCTGGCTTAGGAGAGTAATTCAGCACCTTGGGAGCTGAGGGGTGAATAAATATTCCAAGTGTATTTTATGCAGTTATGCTCCTCTAATTTATTCCAAGGAGCAACTATGTGTTTTTTTTCCTCTCCTCACACTTTCCTCCAGTGCTGTGATCAGAAATGGAGAAGCAGATGTTGGGTTTAAGGTGCTATTCCAGCCCATTTGACATCAGTGGGAGTTTTTATTGGGAAAAGGAAATATGAATTCCTATACTGTGGGTTTGAAACTTGTTGTGCTTTGTGTGTTTTTTAGTAATTTCATATTGAGAAAGCCCAGGGTGAGTTTATCCCTGTCTGTGAGTGGCGACTTAGTAAAAAAAAATTGTTTGTTCAGTCTTCTCAATTCTTACCTTGTTCAGAAATGTGCAGTACATGATAAGAATGGATTCTTAACAGAGCTTTTAAACAAAATATTTTCAGTAACTCAGTGTTCCTTGAAGCCTACATTTGTTTTGACAGCTTTGTCATCTTAATCACTTGAATAAGTAACAGCAAGTACAACTGATTTTTTTTTTTTTCATACTTTAGCACACCAAAGCTTTCAAAACAGTGGCAACAAAAGGAAAAATGGGGTTTTGCCTTTCCATAGTAGGCAAGTGGATTTGGGCTCCATTGCTGAATCTGTCCTTGGTAAATAGATTTTTTACAGACTTTTCAATGATTGACTGAGGAAAGTTAAAAAATTAATAAGTGAGCACATGCAAGCTTATAGGACCAGGGCAATAAATAACAGCAAAGAAATTATGGATTTGTGGATTGTTCTTGGATTTGTGGCCTCTAAATTCAATAGATGTCATTTAAAAAAAAAAGAAAACCATAAAAATCTAGATAAAGATCAGAACTGAATACTATTGAAGTGGTGTGCATGTCTTTCAAAAAGAGTTAACCTCGTTTCCATCATAGTACTGATGTGTGTTGTCATCTGGGTAGCTCTGAGGATCATGGCAATGTCACCTCTCTCTCATATAGCATCACACCCAGGCTTCACATAAGCACAGGCCTTGCTTCAAGATAATGTGGAACCCAAATGTTTTCATTTTTTAAAAAAAGCATCTAGGAAAACTGATACAAAAATGGATGTAAAATTCAATATTATCAAATCAGGCTCAGAAAGTCTGAGCTGCAAACAGGTGGAAGCTACACGAATTATTTGGGAGGCAGGAGCTGGACCCTTATTTTGACTTGTACTGCTGTTGTGACACTGGTTAAAGGTGTTTGAGAGCTGTTGGATGGCCATGGGTGTCTGAGAGGGTGGCAAAAGCTCGTTTGCCTCCTTTGTGGGAATGGAAGAAGAGGGATCCTCCTTGAGCCAGGAGTGATGCCCTGCCCACCACTCTGGCTGGACCAGAGGAGCTCCCATTCACCTTTCACTGCCCCTTTTGGGTCAGCGCAGCTTCTAAAACAACTGAAAGCACAAGTAAGCTGTGAGAGGGGGCAGTGAAGTGTTCTCCAGCCTGTTATTCCGAGGGCTCAGAGTATAAATCATCTCCACAAAATGAGAACTAAATGAAACATGACAAAATAGAGCAGGTACCTGAAAAGGTTTTAAAGTTATTTATTGTCAAGCCAGCTGAAGAGGCGGAGAGAATAAAGCATCCAGAAGGCAGACTTGAGGTTCAAAAACATTTTCTGCTGTAATGAGTTTAATTAAAAAATTTTAAAAAAGGGGAAAATTTTCAGATTTGACCCATTAAAAAATTGCCAAATGTCTTGGTTTGAAAACTCATTTGTGCCATTTTTCAGTATGCTCCCACAAATGGTCACTCTGAAGTCTGAAGGGTGGTTTTAGACAGTCTCCTAGTGAGGGAAAATAACACAGCAGTGGCTTCTGCATCTCTCTTGCAGATTCCATCCCATGCAACCTGCATTGTCAATGACTCCTCAAGGAACTCAATACAAATAGTAAAATGATGGGTATATGTCACTTTTTAATCTGTCAAATAAGGATGCAGGGTCTCCACTGGGTGAGGGGCAGCATAAGCATAATGCAGAGTAAAACAAATGTTAACAAGGTTAAAGGGGACATAAGGGAAGGCTCAGCTAACTTGGTGTTATTGTTTGTGGAACCATCTCCAGAAAAGAAGAGTTAACCAAAACTCTCATTATTAAGCAGTAATATATGTTATACCAGAGTTGAGCATTTCTTTTAAAAAAAGGATTAACAGAATTTTGATGCTCTTATGTCTTATTACGCACTTGTACTTCAGTGGCAGGATCTTTGGGATGTTTGCTGCCTTTCTGTCTTTCATAACTTGAATGTTAGGGAAGGCTTTGCACCCAGAAAAGAGTAGTGGTGCTGCAGGACTCACAGGCCTGGAAGCTCTTCTGAGCTGCACTGCCTCCTTCTTACCACAAAGAAGAAAGGGCATCAGCTTGTGACGCTTCCTAAATTATTCAGGAGCAGCCCTGGTGATCTGGATTAGGGTTTATCCACAGTGACATTCCCTGCTACGGCTCAGCCCTGGAGTAACACGATGAAAACAAGCACTGTGTTGTGATTGTAGGACAAGAAGATAGGTGATAGGAAAGGAATGAGAGCTGGAAAGGATAAAATAATGAATAAATTTAGGAAATGTTGTGAGCTTCAGCGTCTATGTGCAAGAAGTGAACAGAGAGGAGAGGCATAAGAAAAGGCAAAATGGTTAGAGGCAATTAAAAATTGATGTTGAATGAAAATATTTAGAATCATAAATGTTACCAATGAGATCCAGTCTCTCCTGTTTCTTTACTTTAACATTACTTAGATTTTATACTGTAAGGGGAACTTGCTACATTTTGAAATTTCATCTTATGTGGTGTCCTTGTGCAGCAAGAAAACATCAAGTCTCTGTTCTAATCAGATCAGTGAACAATAAATTAATTACAAACAAAAAAGTCAACTTGGAATAAAATAGCCTAAATCTGAAATGGACATTATACTTAAATTTATCTGTGACTACTTACGCTCTCAGCATTCTCTTGTGCATTTGCAGGAGAATGTCTGGCTAGGTGTTTTCACATCTGTCAGCAGAACCAACCCCTAATGTGAAGTGCAGCATTTGGGAACACTTTGTGATGATCCCCAGGGGACTTTGGGCCTGTAAAAGGCAAAGGATAGATTAGGTGGACCCACAAATGCAGCACTCTGTTTTCATCTGCCAGAGGAACAAGGTTGTTCCAGCTTGGTCCCAAATGTTACATCACTTTGGAAAATGATCTTGCCAGACCGTAACTACTGCTGTGCTTGAGAGGTAGAAGTGTTATGTTTAGGAATCCTCAAGGCAAAATCAGGACTTGAAGGATATGTTGTGAATTAGTTTAGTAAACGTTCATTTCTTCTGTTTTAATAAAAAACAAAGCAAATCCTCTGATAACTAACAAAAACAAAAATCAAAACAAACCCCCAAGAAACCAAAAATAAAACTGAATGGAGAGCATGAACTGTCAGGAAACAGAGGCCACTGATGGAGCCTGGCAAAGACATGAAGGTGTGGAAGCTCAGGATTTCTAGGTCTTCCAACTCTACCCCAAATGGCAGCAAGAAAAACTTACCAGTCCCTTAAAAGAGCCATCAGCCTCAAGGTTGCCTGGTATCCTTTCCCACATTCCTTCAGCAATAGAAAAGAGAGGCAAATAACATGGGTGATGCTGCAGATGACAGAAAGAGCTGTAGCAAAACTGGATGGGCAGAGAGGCCTCTGGAAATCAACACCCCAAAATAATCAGGGTATGATTTCATACATGGGAGCTTTTAGAAGTTATGGATAGTGACAAAATCATGAGAAATATCTGGTGTGCTGCTGTGTGGGAGAAGAGTTCCTTACAGTGTTCTGTTAAAACAGGAAGTGGTTTAGATCAGAGTCAGATCCTTGGTAGGTAATTAAATTGGTTTGGATTGAAAAATATGTGTGTAGTAAAGACCAGGCTGTCTGAATACTGCACTTTTGGTTGGAGATTGGATCTCCCGTTTGTTTTCCCCTTCTGGATGCCTTCAGAGACTGCCAGCTAAAAGTTTAGTGTACTGCCTAAACAGTTTTTTCTTAAACACGCTGTTGGTGACCCTTTGTTTTGAGCACTCTGTGTCTGACAGAACTGTGATGCAAATGTGTGATTTTAAACAGAGAGAAAGGAAAAGCCAGCGAAGATGTAGTTAGTGTGTGTCAGTAATTGTGGTAATTTGACTTGCTGACCTACAATATTTGTTCTTTATTTACTCATTCAAATAAATGTTATATTTAGTGTCTATCATGGACTTTTCTACAGAAACTTTGAAAACATGGGGTTAGTCTGGAATGAAGTTGAAATGTTTCCAAGCCTGTGTACAGCTCCATCAAAAGAATACGATTTTCTTTTTAAAAGATTTTTTCTTTTTCAGTGGGATGGAGAGGGATCCTCAGCAACTTCCCCACATGCACACCTTGAGTCTGAGTTCTGGGTGGAAATCCAAGATTTGAGGGCATTTGGTCACATGAATAGGAGAGAAAATCAGATGACTGATCACTTTTCTTTAAATGCTGGACTAATTGGTTTTGTTCGCTGTGGTGTTGTGGATTCTTCATCTATTTGTTGCCACCAAAGCCAACTGTGTCATCTTAGGAAGGCATGGAAGCACCTACTCAACTAAAAAGAGAATTCTGGACTTCTTTCTGGTTTTGCTCGGTTGGGTTTTTTCATTGCGTAGTTTTTCTGCCTGTGTGTGTGATTTGTTTGGTTGTCAGGGTTTTTTTTTCCCCTTGATATGTTTTACTGAAAGGTTATATTACTTAGAAGCACCCCTGGTAATTACAAATTTCAGGCTTTTCCTTCCTATTGCAGGCAAGAACGAAACACAAGACGATGGGTAACAAAACATGCCAGTAACTTGTTGGTGCAGAACACTTTGGATATACATCTTCAAAGTGCCTTGTAAACAGTGACAGTCATAGTGGCAGAATCCATTACTTCTGGGAAGTATTTTACTGGTTTAGATGATTATCTGGTTTCTTTTATGCTATAGGGCATTTCACCTTCAGTCTTCAGCTACTTCTGGGGAGAATATGAAACATTCCCCTTTATTTCCACTCTGCACTCCTCTAGGCAAAGCAAATCAGTCTGGTACTGGTGGAGGAAGAGACTTCTCTGTGATTCAGAGCCTTCCTGCTCATGGCCCTACACCTGGGCTAATTTTCCCAGGAAAAGAGCCAGAGATCTGTTCTTTGGGATCGCTTTGCCAGCAAAAGCTTTCCTCTAAAATTCTCCCAGTTGCAGACTGAGGCTTGTCTATCCCTCCTCCAGTCTGCTGTGAGTTGGGCAAATGAATTCTGTGCCCCCAGTTTCCAGTAAAACCTGATGTTGCAATAAGTGATGTTGTGTTCCTGAAGTGAAAATAAACACATCTTAAAATATCTAATTAAAAATCAATCAAACAGCTCATACCTGCATTTATTTCCTCCCAGTATATCCATGTTTAATCTCCAGAGCATAAATAATCTTTCCTCTGATGACATTGATAGAAGGGCATTATGTATCTTTTCTATGTGCTGCGTTTCAAATAACAATGCCCACCCTCTCCAAATATTGCGTACTTGCATCATTAGCAAAGGCAGTAGCAAGCAAAGCTTATATATTCAAGGAAGTAATTTGAGGGTGTTTTGGGGGGNGGGTTATATGCAATTCACACTGTCCAATATTACTAAAACAAATTACTGAATTACTAAAACACAACTTCTGACAAAGGGGCATGGTTTTAGCATTTGGCTTTTGTGGAGGCTCCCAAGGTGCGTTCACATGAAGTCAGTACTTTGACCTCAGTTTTTACAGATGGAGAAACTGGGATCTAGAATGGGAAGTGGCTGGCTTGAGGTTCCTCCAAAAACCCTCGAAACCAAAGCGAAGTCCCTCAGTCCTCATCTTAGTCCATTAATTCCAGGCAGCTGCCAAGCACAAAGTCCTTATTTGTGTTACAACAGCACTTAGCAACCTCTGCTGGGGCCAGGGCTGTGGTGCTGCAGCAGACAGCCAGTGACCATCCCTGGTGTGCGTGCCTTGCATCCCAAACAGCTGCAGCCAGGAGTCAAAGGAGGATGTGGAAGTGTTGAAGTGACATATATAAGACCAGGCCTTGGGGAAGCAAAGTAGCTTCATCAGGAATTTCTCGTGTTTCAGCCTCTGGACAGTGGTGTTTCTCCGTTGGTGTTATGAAAATATCCATCGGTTCCCATGGGGTGAGCCTGCAGCTGCTCCCATGAGATTGTTGGGAGCAGAGCAAACCATCAGTCAAAGGCAGTGTGTGCTGATGGCAAGGGTGTGTTTGTTCTGCTCATAAATATACAGGATACACCTCAGAAATTTGGTGTCATGTTCCAGTTCAACACAGAATATGGGGTGGGGGGAGGGGAGGGGGGTGCTTTCTTTTTCTTTATCTGTTGTATATGCTAAACTGAAAATGGTCCCTCGGTAGGAATTGTCCAGCTCTGTAACAGCCAATTCATTTTGTCTATAAAGGGAAAAGCAGGGAGTTTCTGCCTCAGTATTTCTAGCAGCTGCTTTATTTTCTTTTAACAGTCACAAGACAGTAACTTGTGTGCACTAAAAACATAACTCGGTGGTTACAATTCTTTTCTCGTAATTTTTAAGCAGTAACTGCTCCGGTTTGATAAAAGACCTCTGTGTTCTAATTAGTCAAAAATAACAGTCCTCCCAGCAGACATGAATACTGTTGGATAGCTCTGGTCATGACTGACTTGGTCAGATGCCTAACTGCTAATTTACATAGGCAGAACCGTGTTAATTCAACATCCAAAATGCAGTAAGTCACTTAAAGGAAAAAAAAACCCAACCCTGTCTTAAGTGCTTTGCAGTAAAAATAAATTCAAAAATATAAGAGTCTCCCTTTCCCTCAGGGAGTCAGGCAGCAAAATCCTCTGGTCCAGCATTTGGTTAATTTTTTTTTCATTATTTTATATGTTTTCCTAAAATTATCTGTGGTTGTGCTCTCCCCTCAAGTGGTGACAATCACTTGAAGTTTAATAAGCAAAGAGATGTGTTCTACTTGTACCAACCAGCAGAAGTCCTGGTTAGGCAATAAGAGTTGTCAAGAGTCACTGATGAGGAAGAAAAGGGGGCTTTCAGAGTGTCTTTTTCCAGCTCTGTGACTGAGGACAGCCTGTCCTGTACAGATTTAACTCTCACCATCTGCATTCTCCCGCAGCACTCAATTCTCCATTAAGGTTTTTAAGAGGAACAGAATGGCAATTAAGCCTGGTATAGCAGTGGGAAAACAGTGGAAGCCGTGGGCTTGCTGAGAAGTCTATCCATAAATGAATTAACTGCACAAACAATTCCAGCTAATTAGAGGTGTACATTCCCCAAATAACTCCATTCTCTCATTTACTTAATTGAGTTGATGGTTGCTCTGGGATGAAACAGCAAACTGTTCAGTGGCTATTATAGTAAATATCACCTAGACTAAGTCTTTTCAAACAGCCCAGATTTTTTCTCTTAACTTGGAATTTGCCACAGAATCAAGATAACTAGTTTGGTTTGGTTTGGTTTTTTGTTTTTGTTTTTTTAATTATGTCTTTGCTTTGAATATTTTAGAAGATTAAGATAAGCTGAATGTCACTTAAAATTCCCAAGTTCAGCTGAAAAGCAGGGACTATAAACAAGGATTGTTGATCAGTGAAATAGGGTCTTTATTTCACACTTCACAGAGATGTTGACAGGACTGACAACTTTGAAAATTATGACAGAGGTAAAACTGCCATGCTTGAATAACAAATCCAGGTATTGCCCATGCTCTAAGCAAGCTTCTTTTGAGTTTATATGAGTTTAGGATCTTCATAGTCAGGAAAGTGGAAGAGAACTAGCAAGCATTGCTAGTGGGATGACTTTTCTATAAATAATGTGAGAAAGTTAAAAGCTTCAAATAACCTCCAATTCTTCAGATTATTTGAGCTTTTCAAAGTGACTACTCAATCTCAGGGTCCAACTTTTTGTTCCATGTTCTAATAAACCCTAAAGAGTGCCACACCAAACACTGAGCATCAATAAAACATCTTTCTTTCCATTTGTTTAGTTTCTTTGTTTACTTGTATTAAGAATAGAACAACTGATAGTACTGAAAGCATCCTTTTTCAAGAAGAAAAAATTCCAATTCCTTTTTTTTGTGTTAGGAGAGGAGATTTGACCAAGATTTTCATTCTCCTCTAGGGTAATTCTTGGTGGTCAAAAATTTCCATTTTGGCACTCAAGAATTAGAGATATTAATGAACAGGAGAGAAAGTAAAATATGAGTAGCAAACTTGAATAAAACAGATGGCAGATGCNTTTTTTTTTTTTTTTTTTTTAAGGGAAGTCAAGTAAGAAAGGTGTTCTTGCTCTCCCTTTCCTTGAAGTCATTAAATGTACTGGTCCTTTCATTAAGGAAATAATTTAAGCAAAAGGTAATAACCACAGTGCTGTTTGTCATTAGCTCGTACTTGCCAATAAACAAGAAAATCCATCTGTTCTGTAGTCATTCTCCTAATGGTCCCTCCAAGACATGTTCCACATGTCAGTATTTGCAGGGAAAAGAAGGAAGGAGGCTACCAGGCCACCCAAGTCCTTTGTAAATAGAAGATGTTTTTGAAGAGACCATGAAAAGGTCCAACAGAACAGTCTCATGCAAAATAGTACTTCTCAATTTTTCTCTATTGTATTATTACTTCACCAGCAAAACCTTTCCTATGTTGTTTTCGTTCTCACCCCTTCCCAGTATTACTTGGCATCCCCATTGAAATTCCCTTTCTATTCTCTCCACTCATGTTGTTTATTTTTCTTTTCGCTATTTTATTTCCTACTGGCACCAGTGATGTAAATTAGTGGATGTGTTTGAGGCAGGAATGTTTGGGATTCTCATGGCCATGGGAACATTTGTCCTCAAGCAGAAGAGCAGTGTCCCTAATTTGGTACGTTTTTGAGACTTCAGTTATTTTTCAGTTTGTTTTTTTTTTTTTTAATTGGATTTGATCTTCAGCAGATTCAGCAGATGTTGCAAAGCAAATAAACCACATGCAATGGTTATTAGACATTACTCATGGTATAATCCCTTTATCCAAATACAAAAGTTAAACATATGAAACCATATCTTGAGATAACTGGAGCAGTTCAGCACATGCTCAGAGAGCCACCACCAAGTAATTCACTCATTATTTGGTGAAGCCCATCCTTTCCTAAGGAAGGCAGGCAGACAGAGGGAAGATGGATTCATGACAGTGCTTTAAAATAAATGTAAACTAACCACAAAGGGCCAGTTCCACCGCTGATGTAACATCACTGACTGCAGTGGATTTACATTAGGGATTAATGTAGTCCTTTCTCTAATATATATTTTCAGGAGGGAGGAAGATGGTTTTTATGCAGCTTCAGCACAAGATCCGCTGGCATATAAACAAACCAAACAGAATTGTTCCTTTCCCAAACATCTGTTAGCGTGAATGTCCAAGTGTATCTGCCACAGGTTGTTATAATAGAGCTGCATTACATTAAAAAAAAAAAAAATACAATAACCATTTGGTTTCTGCTTTAAACAAGAGCTCATGGAAATGACTTTCAGGTGGAGGGAGTGGTGATTTGGCAAGGTTCTCTTGGCAGGGCTGCGGATTGCACGAGGGAAAGTTGTTCGCTGGTAGAGCAGACAAATTGCTTAACAATTAATAAAAATAATGCCTCAAGTTTCTACATGACAAGGTGCTGTGTGGGAATTCTCCTCTCCCCAGCTGCTCTCCACTCACAAAGTACAGCCAGCTCTGTAGCTGTCTGAATTACACCCAGTAGAGTGGAACAGTGTTTTAAAATGGGGGAACACACTTTCACAGGTAAAACTGCAGTTGCACAGGTTACAAATCTGATGAGTTTATCCAGATTTATTTTAAAAACCCTGCTTTTAAAAGCCTTGCAGGCTTTGGAGCCCCACATGAGTCAGCACTGGAGCTTTTGGGTTTCTTCTGTTTCATCTGAGAATTTCTAAGAATTTTCTCTCACATACTTAACCACTATAATACAGTGTGTAAAAAACTATTGCAAAATCACCTACATGTGCTTAGGACTTGTACAGGTCCATTTTCATCAGAAGCAGAGCAGATTTACTATCTTAATTCTTATTTTATAAGGCAACTGAGACACAACAAGGCAAAGTGTGATGCAAAGTGATAAAAGGATCTCAAATAAGTTCGTAAAATCACTGAGGTATGTTTGAAAACGTTCTGTTTCTGGTGAATATGTGATGGAGTCCTAATTCTGAGACTTGCTTCTGGAGACAAACTTTGCTTGTCAGCCAGACAGTGAAATGGGGAGGAAATGTGCCTTGTTTTCTGCAAATCTGTGTATGGGTTTATTCTGCTGACGGTTCCACAACCAAATCCCCTTCTGTGAAAGTGTTGCATCAACTGCTCAGGAGTTGTCCACTGTATTATGCCTCTAAAAAGTCCTTTCTAAAATACAATCAGCCAGTTTTATCCTCTTACCAAGATTGCTTTGTCTGCTTTACTGAGTTCTGCAAGTTTTCCTTCCTGAAAGCATTTTTTTTCTATCATATTTTTGACAGTAGAGATCGCTTTCCTCGGGAGAAAACAGAAATTTCTTGGAATGACTGTGCTGACAGCAAATGTCAACTTTTCTAAAAAGAAATCTGGGTTCCTGGTTGTAGTTTTACTTCTTACATAGTGTGTGTGATTCACATAACTCTGATAATGTTTATCTGTGATAATTACAAGCACTATAGTGTGAGGATATCCTCTTTTTGGAAGACATATCTGAATATTTGTACAATAAAGCCAACATTTCCCTGGAACTAATCCCCAAAATTTCATGCCGGTGATCATCTCGTTATTCCCTGTGAAACATCTACTTTCAACTTTAAAGACCTAGATTTGGGGTGAGATGGTGCTATTTTGCTCACAGTGCTAGAACAGTTCAGATTAAAACCCTAGAAGCATGCTGGAAATCTTTGAAATTGGAGTTGGCACACAACAAAAGCTGATGGGACATTTGCTCTGGGCAAGGGTTTTGTTTCTTCCATATAGCACTTGAAATCAGTAGGGCTGGGATAAGTTCTCCTTTCCCATATTTTCATGTTTTCCAGTTTTCTTGTTGATAGTATGGATGTGTTAGGAGGTTATGTGGAAAGCCCAGGTTTTCCAGCTTTGCAAGGGTGTTCCTCAGTCATTTGAAGAGCTGGGACTCAGCAGTGAGTGCCACCAGCACCTGCCCAGGCTTTGTCCCTCCAGGGTCTGCAGGTTCTTTGCAGTCCCAGCCTGAAAACAAGACCTCAAACAAGGTTTTTCTGTTCACCAGAACAGATACTAAGCATTTGCGGGCTTGGCTATAACCAGTTGCTGTGCTTGCTTGCAGCATAATGTCAAAACAGTTTGCTTTTTTCATGTCAACACTTCCTCATCTTTCTACCAGGGGCTCGATTGATCTGCTTAAAGCAATAAAAGATTGTTTAGAGATGAAAAGAAACAAGCTACTTTTAAGAACAAGCAGCCTGAAAGTTAGTGTCAGTTAAGTCAGACCTGCATAGGCAAAGCATGTGGACTTTGCCAAGGCATCAATATTTCAACTGCAGGCCTGAGCAGGTGGGAAGGTGAGGTGCTCCATCAGGAGAATTTTTGATAAGAGAAAGGACAGAGGTTTCTCTTACAAGCAGTAAAGTTTCTTCCTTCCTGTGCTCCTGGGATCTTCCTTGGACTCAAGACTCTATTTTTGTGTGTCAGCCCCCTGAGCTGCAGGGTGTGATGCTGGACTGTCCCTGCTTCTCTTTTGTGTTTCACCAATATGGGGGTCAGATCTTCTGTACCCACAGACACAGTTTAGAACATGACTTAATAATTAGTGCTATTTTACTTGACTAAATGTCCCCTGGGATGTTGAACAAAGCAATACTAATAAATACAAGTATCTGCTAGTCAGGATACATATAGTCAGAAATTCTCACTGTGATCTTGATTTCCCTCTTCTAGGTTCAATATTGTGTGTAAAGATAACCTGTTAAAAAGATCTGTACAGTTTGATTTGTTTTTTAAATTAAATTAAAGTTTTATTCACCTCCAATGCTTCCTTTAGTAATATTCTTGTAAATGAAAACATTTAGGTGTCTACAAACCACCAATAGCAGCCAATATATTTCTCAATTAATCAGGTGAAGCCTGTTAAATGCAGCTTAAGAACCGTTTTTACAAGAATTCTCAGTGACACCTCTGCAAATGCACTAGAGTAAATTTTATTTGAGACCTTACCAGGGCTCTTCAGCAAACAGAGCTTTACTCCTCCAACTAACAGGCTGCTGCACTGAGAGTTGTGCAGCATTTAGGAGCAGTGAACCTGTACAGCTATTAAATTTACTGTGTTCTGCAGCATATAACATTCATGCCTCCAGTGGCTTCCTAATTGGTAATAGGGAAATGCAACTGGGCAGAGGGGCACTACTAGAAATTCCCATTCCTAAAAACCTGCAGAGATGCTCAAATCAAAAGGGGGATATGATGTATTTGAGCTAATTCTGCTTTGATAATGTCCTTAACCAAAGCGAGAAAGTTGCTGAGTGTAGCAGAGGCTCAACTAAAATGTGTCAAGTCTGTTGTACCAAACAAAAAACCCCCTTGAAACCCTTTGAGAATTCCCCAAATCTTGAATGGAAGATGCAAGTAGAAACAATACATGAGAAGCCTCCTGGTGAGTTTGCAGAGTGCAGAAGCACTTCAGCATCCAGGGGATTCCAGGCAAAGAGTGAATCAAAGTTCCAGAAGCATCCTCTGCCCTTTTAATGTTATCTGGGGAGAACATCTCAACCTCTCCTTGTCCCAGGATTGAGGAAGCTTTGTTGCTAAGTCTGGTGTTGATGGTCATTCCAAAAGACCTCTTTCTTTGGAGCTGACTTGTGGTTGCTTGTCTGGTCACCAAGAAAGGATTCAGATGTAGGAGGTAGCTGAGCATGGAGGTGCAATCTGTAGCCATCCAACTGCCAAGAAGGCACTGACTGCAGGTGGGTTTGTACTGATGTTGGGAGCACTGCATTGTTAATCTGTCAGGGCTGTATCAGTGATTTTTGCTGCTTTCTGCCTCTACATTTGCGCTGTGGCAGTGCTGTGTTCTTGCTGTTCTGAGGTCTTGTGCTAATTAGGATTGCTTAAACAGGGGTTTTGTACATTTGATGGCTTTATTCAGTGGCACAGAATGCTTCTGATGTCATATCCAGCAAAATGTAACCTTTACTCCTCTTCTATCTCTGCTTTGTTGAATTGTCTACAAGTTTCTCCTGATTTAAGAACCTTTGAACTTAAAATCCTCCTTAACAAGGATGGAATTTCCAACTACTGCCTCCCAGGGGTACTCTCATGAGATGCTCTCTGTGCAGTCAGTGTGCATTCTTTTTGGGCTGTAAATTCTCAGAGGTATTTTTATGGTGTATTAGCTGTGACTTATGGAGGGGACCTGAGTTTCATTTGCCTGGGAGCTTTTATTACTGGTGCCTTTGGAAGGGTGATGGCTGGAGATAGACACAAAAATACAGGTCGAAAAGAATTACTGCTCGTCAGAGACTCTTATCTTTCCTGCCAGTCTACAACTCTCTGTGAAATGGCCTGGAGTACAGGTTGATAATGAAGTGCTTGCACTCAGCTAAGAAAGACCAAAACCCCATAAACTTTAAAACAGAAAATCAGTGCTTGATTGGTAGCTTGCTGAGAGCTGAGCTTTACTGCTTTGCTCCTACAGCTGAGATCTGGGGGAATATTTGTTTTCTCAGGGGTATCAGTGAGCTGGCTGGTCTGGCAGTCTTGCCTGACAACTTCTGCAATGACATCAGTTAAAATGCTCTAAAAGTCTGTGCAAAAGCATCACCTTCCTACCAATTGCTGGAGCTGCTAAAGGGTTGCTGTATGGGCAGGCATGAGCAGTGTCTTCCAAGGGAATAGAAGAACCTCAGAAATTGTCCTTCTCTAGTAATGCCTGACTCACCTTTTTGAAGTTTGCAGAGGACACATTGTCTCAGTGAGGCTGGACACAACAGTACAGGTCTATTTTTTAAATTCCATTTGTACTGAATTAAGTGCCTTTAGGTGTGGCAGACATTTCAGGTTCACACAGCTCAATTGTTGGGCTTCTGAGCAGTTCACGTGTGGTAGCTCTTCTAAAGATGGCATGTAATTCTCCCTGTTGTTCTCCCTTCGGGGCTGCTTAGGAAATTTGCATCCCAAACTTTGTGCCAGGGAACAGCAAGAGTGGGACTGCCCCATGAGACAGCTCAGACCAGAAACTGGAGAGACCTGGCACAACTTGTGCCCTCCCCAGCCAGGATAAGTGCTGGGGTGCTGCTCATGGGGTCCTGAAACAGTTCCTGGTCATTGAAGGGATGAACTGCTGTCCACCTCCCTCCACAAGCTGAAGGTGAAGGAAAGTGTGTCTTGTACACCTCTTTCTGCAATTTTTTTTTTTTTTTTATCATAGCTATTCATGGTACTGTGGCTGCTGTACTCTCTGTATTTGTTAAGCTTGGCTGAACATTATTATATAAAGACTTACCTTTTCCTTATCTCTTTTCAAGTGCTCACTTTTCCCTCTCTTTGATTATCCCTGCGGGTATATTAGCACAGAATTTGCACCTTGGTACTTTATCTCTGCAAGGTGTGTGTGAAAATCTCACAAGACAACTGATGATCTCTTTTGCATTGCTAAGTGGTGACAGCAGCCCTTGAGGGTCATAGGAGAACCAGCAAGAGTCCGCTGTAACATTTACAAATTAAAAGCTCTGTGAAGCTCGGGAAAGTTGTGAGAGAAACACCTGTGGGGCAAACACGAATTTTCATGGCATCACAGGACAATTCAGTTTGCCAGGGAGCTCGAGAGGCCTCTAATCCCACTTCCAGCTCAGAGCAGGGTCAGCCGTGGGTTCAGACCGGGTTGCTCAGGGTTTAATCTGGTCATGGCTTGAAATACATCAAAGCTGGACACTGCCCTGGGCAGCAGCTGCTCCACTGCCTCCCTCTCCTCACGGGGAAAAGGCTTTTCCGTATATCCAACATGAACTGCTCTTGTTCTGACTTTTGCCTATTGTCCACCGTCGTTCATTTCCACTTCCAACAGACTAACAGACAACAGCCTGAGAGTTTTTTGTTAACTTTCACCAGCTTTCATTGAGCATCATGGAGCATTTGCAGCACAGCTCCAGAGAGGAGCTGGATAAAGTTCAAGAAAGAAATAAGACTGAAAGTAAAATTACAAACGTTAGGATTCGTGAAAGGTTTTCAATGGTGTGGAATTAAGAAGGATTCATTCTGTCAAAATAGGTGGAGAATTGTTAGATAAAGCCCTAATATTTTGAAAAGATGTGTGTTAGTTCTGCTCTGAAAAAGGTTGCTAGAGGGAAGCTCTGTCACAGAGGAACTGCTTCCAGCTTTGGTGTTTTTAATGAAAGTTTATTTTGGGAGGAGGGAACAGACCATCATACCCACTATTGTAAAACTACATATTAGGCAGCCATGAATCCATAAAATGGTGTGGAAACAAGTTTTAGAGTGGCCTTTAAAAGGCCATGAGGTTTGTTTATGAAGAGATGAAGTGCTAATCCTTCTAAACTGATAACAGCAATGTGTAATACCTTGTAATACCTTGGCATTACCTTTTTTATGTACAAAGGATTTTTGAAATGGAAATAACTGGAAATAGTTATTATGCTTCAGGTCTCCCAAGTGGGAGTTAAAGCTGCAGACGATGTTTCAGTAGTTATGAATTATGCTGTTTCAGGTCATGGTGAACTCACAGCCTTTGGAAGGGAGACTTGAGCCATCCAGAAAAAGATTTAATTACTTGTCTCATGGGAAGCTCTTCTTCTCTGCTGGAGACTTAAGGCACTTGGGTGTTAATGTGGAGCAACTTGGACAATGTCCCCTTGGCTTTGCCTCAAACCATCAAACCCTTTTCACTGGTTTTCATTGCCAGCACTTGCTTAACCTTCACCAGTTCTAAGATGTGCAAAGCCAAATAACAAAAAAAAAGGGGAAAAACAGTCCAGAAGGGAAAAGATGACCAGATGTTTTGGTGAAGTTGGGGTGATCCATTAAAAAAGAATTCTGTTTAGTTGCCTTAAGCATAAAGACTATTCTTGTGCGTTGGAATATACCAGTTTTTGTTATCCCAGACCTTTGTTCTTCCCTTTCAGACATCTATACAATTCTGAATCTGCACTCTACTTGTCTTTGCATCATGAATATCATGGAAAAGAAATGGCTTTTTCACCTGAGTGTAGCAACAGTTTCTGGAAAATATTTTCTAAAAGAATAACAAGCCTCGCAAGTTACTGATAGAGTGTCTGTCTAAAAGGATTCAGCCCTCATAGGACTGTCCCCAAATATTTTACATATTTTATATTTTAAACAAGCTGGAGAATCCATAAGCCTTGAACATCAGTGTTTTTAACCCAGTGAATGGGAGGTACAGCTGTGGTGGTTGGTGAGGATGTCTCAGACTGTGCAAATATCTGAATGTAAAGAAGCTCCTGGAAAAAAGTGTTTCCTTAGGTGTCATATCCTTCATTTTCACTTTTGTTAGTAAATGAAAATTCAGTCTCAGATCAAAAACAAAGCATGTAATTTGTAAAGACTTTTATTCTGAACTGTCAGGCCCTCAAAATACAGAAGTTAAGAATGTAACAAATAATTCAGGAACAACAGGCGGGATCTGTTTGCATCTACAGTACCCAAATTTGCCTGAGGAGCAAACTTGACACAAAAAAAGCTCCAGTTAATTCATAATTAATTAAACGTAAAGAGACTAATTTGTAAAATAAAATAATTTGGCTTCCCCAGGGCTACATTCTGGCTCCACTGATGTGTTGAGGAACCTTTCCTGAATTGTAGAGATTGTGCACATTCAACATCAGCATGAGAAAAAAAACAAGTTCTTGAAATAGATGACTGACTGAAATCATGCCTTGGCGCTCTCAGCTTCACTTCTCATCCCACACAGCATGTGTTGAAGAACCTGTATGTGGGTTATGTACTTTTTTTTTTCCCCATTTTGGACAGTTAGTTGGCTGTGCATCTTTTCATTTGGTAGGATTGGGCACATACAGGAATTGGAAATGTGTCAGGATTGTGCAGTAGAGTCATATTTTAACCTCAGAGCACCCTGCTGAAGATAAAAGGCACAGAGATAAGTGTGCTAAACTGGACTTGGGATGATGGATGTAGGATGATACTGCAGGTGGTCGAATAGGTGGAGAGAGAAGGGTTTTGTCCTTTACATTAAGTATTCTGAGCTTATTCAACATAGAAGGAGACTGTCTAGGCACCACCTCTTCCAAGGCAAAGCAGATTGCTCCTAATCCTATCAGATGATCCTCCATCCTCTTGTAGCCTGCACTTGATGCTGCACCTCTGTGTTGCCCTGGCACGATTCCTGTGCTGCTTCGAGTTCCTTCAGAGACAAAAGGGAAAATGGAAGAGGTTCAATTTGCACATCAGGATGTGGAGGGCAAATATGAGTTTGTCAGGAGGTAGCTCAGCCTCCTTAGTTGATGAGCAAAACCAGCTTGGCATCACACACCTTTTGGTGTTCAGCTGGTAAATTTACTCAACATTTCTACCTTAAGGGATTGGTTGTGTAAGTTCAGCAAACTGGTACTTGCCTCCTCTTAATTCAGTTTTAAATGTAAGATGTAACGTTAAGCCTTTACTTCTTACTTTAACAAAAGCTTTGCCTGTCTTCTGAGCCTTATTGTTTCCATGAGTTTTTTACTATTTCCATACACAGTAACATATTCCAAGAACTACCCTACTGCCAGAGGAGTGTGGAGCACTCCAAGTTCAGATCACTGGGGCTTTAGTGAGTGCTGAGTGTGTTCCAGTTCTCAGGGATTTACAAGACTGGAAGTTTGAAAAGGGTTCACCCCCACAGGAAAATACTATTCTCACGACTGACACTTGCTGGGGATCTCCAGCAGAAGTGTGAGTTGAGTGTGTTTGTACTGGCTGACTTTAAATACGTTGTGTGCAATCTCAGCTCAGTTCCGTGCACAAATTTATGGGGTCTGGTTGTGCTATAAATTAGTATAGTACATAATATGATAATGAAAAAGGGCAAGGGAGACTAAAAGACCTGAACAGGACAGAAATTTACTGGGAGAAATAGAATTAGTGGGGAAAGAAGTAAGACAGTACCTAAAGAATAAAAAAACTTGGCAGCATGTAAGTGGCATGTAAAGAATAATATGAGCATGTAAAAAATATTCAGTGGTTAGTATTCAACCCTGGGCAGATGAAGAAATAGGTCAATAAGAGTGAGGAGACATAAAGGAAAAAGGAGTCTTTTATGGTGTGAGTTTAACAATCTCACATCAAAAGAAAGCAGAATAACTTTATACCCACCTTGTTCATATTTAAGGTTAGTTTGAACAGGTTTATTGATGCATCCCTCTACAGTGCCAAAAAAACCCAAAACAACCCCGTAGATCAAGGGTGTAGCAGATGTGCTCAGCCTTTTGCCTTCAAGGATTGTTCTCTGAATGCTTGTAGTAGTTTATCTTGAATTAAACAGCTCAGTTGCTCAGTGAAATAATTGATTACTCCAGTGAATTTCTCTCTGCTGAGCAGTAGAGAGATCTACAAGCAGGGTGTCTGCAGAAAGGCAAACCATCAAGCTGTTTGTAATCCTTACCAGTCTGATATTCATAAACTGAGATTATGTCCCCAAGAAGACATCTTTGGGCTTCATCAAGACAGGAAATTTCTAATACAAACAGATAAAATAATTTCCCCTTTCTCTTGGGCTGTTTTATTTATTTATTTTAAAGTAGATTTTTTAGAAACTAAGGGACATTATGGTTTGATGACAAGCTTTCCACAGTTCATTTTAAAATCAAATTTGAACAGAGAATTGGCTGATTAAGAATCTTAAGCTGTATTTTGAAGGCAACTATAACATCATCGTCCCAGTGTGGTAAGACAGAGTACCAGATGTGTGTAGCAAAATGTTCCTTGTTCCATTTTGGAACTAGTTTTGAAAAGATAGATTGTTATGTTGTCCTTCTCTGAAGAAGTTGTAGAAAAATCATATGTTATCTATTGAAGTAGAGTGGTTTTTCCTGCTTTATGCAGATAGAGATGTTGGAGTTACACAGGTGCAATTCTCCATCTCTTTTGGTTTTGTTTTTTTTTTCCAATGGCAGAGTTTGGCCCATTAAACACTTCCAAACAATCCAACTGCAGCATTTCCCTCCTGGTTTTGGAAATGTGAATGAAGTTATATATTTCCCGTTTCTTGACTGTTTTGGCATCCCTCCCTTAAACGGGAGGAAAAGCCTTACAAAGCTTCCTTTGGACCCAAAAACCAGAAACATCTGCTGGAGCCACACACAGCAGGGGGAAAGAGCACCTTAAAGATCATCTAGATCTCACCTGACCGCTTTGACCTGAGCCTATAATCCCCTCATGCCTTTGAAGATATTGTGAATTTATTCAGACTTAATTCTAATTTATTCGATTATATTTTTTTATCCTGAAAAAGTAAACATTAAATAGCCTGCTGAGAAAACTGAAAGGTCGCAAAATACTTTTAAGGCTTATGGGAACATGAGAGGAAAGCTAGTTTTTCCCAAACCCAAATGATTGCATTACTATGTTCAGATTATGCTGAACACTGAACAGCCAAATGTTAGAGCTCCTTTCCTTTCAAGGCCCTTTCAAATGCCTAAACAAATTATGGCAGCTCAGCAAGTTGCTGTGTTTCAGTGGCCCCACCAACTGTCCATGTGCTGGTACAGGGTATTCCCTATTAAACCCCAAAATAAAAGGATTATTTTAGCCAGTAGTAGCTTATATTTGCTGAAGGTGTGCACGGGGATGGAGGGGTTCAGCTGACTTGTAATTTGTTGGGCTATGAATGAATGAAACTTAGTTGAGAACCTGGGTCACGCCCCCACACAGTAGACTGTTGGGAACTAATGAAATGAAACCCATGAAGAGAGAAAGGCACTTTGAAAGCACAAGACTCTCAGGACCAATGGCTTTAGTTCCCTTCTTTGCTGAGAGGGGGGGTTGTTCTCCCTTGTGTGGCAGAGGGCATATTGCTGGTTTTCTTTGCCTCCATTTCGTGTCATAGAAAAGCAAGGATGACAAATGACAGTGTTGTGTTTTGCTTGGAGTGTTTGGGGGATAAATGCATTGAGGGCTGCAAATGTCTAAAGGACTATAAACCCCCTAGAATAAGCTGCCAAAACCAGGTGCCTTAAACTACATCAGCCTAGCTAAGCCTCCACTAATGAATATGAAACCATATTTAGATATATCGGCTCTGATGGGTAAGAGAAGGACAAAAACAACCCCTCAGATCTCATGAGATCACTGAGCCTGTATGATGGTCCCTGTGCTTGCACACACAGTATCATCTTCTGTATTCCCCACTCTCAGATGACATGGGTATCAAGAAGGAAAAATGAGCATTGTATATCTAGCATGTGAATTCTGCCAATGTGTGATGCATTAAGCTTCATCAAAGTGTTTGAGGTCCAAGAGAGCACACTGATATAGCAGCCACGTTGGATTTGATTATTAAATTACTTGAGAGATAAATGTAGGTGTTAACGCAGCCCACCTGCAGTACTTCCCCATGCACTTTGATCTAGCAGATGATAATTTGTCATGGCATCACCTCAACCCCCTGGTCCACCTGCAGTTTGTTAGGATGGCAGCCAAAATGCATTCTGGATCGGTTACTGGCAACAAAGATGTCTGTCAAACCACCAAAACATAAATTAGTGCCTCGGGTTTTGCTTTCCATCACAGAGCTTCCTGCGGGCTAGCCACCCTCCCAAGGGAGCAGACAAGAGGGGAAGGGAAGAGCTGAAATTCCCACTGCAGAGTTTTTAGCAGAGCCCTTGGTTTGGGGAAAGATTTTCTCTTTCCTTCCAAGGGAAAGGAAAAAAGCTCTGATGCCCCAGAGCTTGAGCCAAGACAAGTGTACAGCTTCAGTGAATGAAAAATGCTTTTGATGAGGCTCAGAGCTCCTTGTTCTCCTGTCCTTCTGTACTCCTTCTGTTGTGATATTGTTTTGGTTCTCTCCTACACTTTAGGAAACTAATAAGAAAAAGTTTTTATTGACACACTGAGAGCAGCCAGGGCTTTTCTTCTAAGTTCTGTGGTGGAAAACTTTCTACCTGTCTGTATCTAGCTGGCAGATTCTCTAAATTAAAGCAGAGGACCCAGAGGTGAGCAGTGTGTTTCACTGACTGTGCTCCTCACTGTGGCCTATGTTTTATTGGCAGCTTCTTTTCCCTTTTAACATTCCCATCCTCAGTTTCTCGCAAAGAGATGGGGTATGGATGCCATTTCCAAGTGACCATGTTACAAATTCCACTCTTACTAAAGGGCAATAGTGATGTTTCTCCTTCTTTTGCACCAATAGCAGTTCTTCGGGTGTGTATTTAAATATGGGATCTTTCTCACAATGTCTGGTGTGTGCCATACACATGCACAGAATGGAAAATGGTCCTCAAGTCTACTGTTTAGTTCATGTGTGGTGCACCTGCAAGGTATGGCAGGAGAGAGTTTTATGCAGTTTTGGAGTGTGCTGTGTGTCAGATCTTCTGAAAGT
>WHWA01009250.1:116828-138149 GCA_029286575.1 Pitangus sulphuratus | reverse complement strand
GTTTCCTCCGGTCTCCCAGCGCGCTGTTTTGCTTATTTGCCTTTAATAAATTTCTACTATATATTTTTTTAAAAATATATCTGGTCTTTTGACTATAACATTTTTGTTGCTTTTTCTGTGCTTTTGCTGGTTTTTTTCTCTGCTTTTGTTGAAGTGGAAGCAGTTTGGGGTCTGCCACCACTGGCACTTTATTCGTGCAGACCCCCTGTGTGTGACTGAGCTTGGTGGGACCTGCACAGCCACATCCACATCCGTGGGCCAGAAGTGCCAGGGAGGGATTTGAGGTTACTGTGCTTCTAAAAATGAGCTGGGCACTCTCTGTCTGGGAAACACCTGCTTGGAGCAATGCTACAGCAGCTGTGATGATCTGCCAGCAAAAGAAGAATTCAGTTGTACAAAAGGGCCTTTGAAGAGAGTGATAAACGACCTAAACTAAGCCACGATTTTTAAGTACCTAATTTGAGCCTTGCCCATAAGGAATACTTTCCTCAAGACTTCTTGCACCTGTCACTGTTGGAAAACAACTGGCACTCACCTCTCTGTTGTTCAAGGTTGTGTCCTCAACACTATTTGTCAGAAGCCATCAAGTAGTGGCACAAGAAATTAGAATGTTTGTTTTCTGGTCCCCTTCAGCATTCCACCTTCTTTTATGCAACTAGTAGTAACTGAGAGAATTGTGTCTGGGAAAAAAAAACAAACAAACAAAGTCTACCTTAGTCCAGAGATCTTTTGGTAAGTGTTTTCTATAGTGATGTCTCTAAAATTATTTTAAGGTTCTCTATGTCTCAAAATAGCAAGGAATAATTAACCACTTGTCAAGGTGATGAACCTGGAACACAGCAGATTTTAAAATAAATTATGTAGATATGGTTTTCTTAATAGGAGCAGTTTTAACTGCTGGATTGGTCCAGCATGTTTTGTGTATGAAAAAGGAGTAGGAGTCTGAGAAAATAAACTGTGCCACATTGTCTTATATGTGCTTTTTTTTACGATGTTTTGACACTTCTACTCTTCTACTGATGGGACAAGTTTCAGTTTACCAGCACCACTTACACGTGTGTGCCCAAGTCCTGTGGGAGCCAGCTGGTCTTTATGCTCTGAGGTGAGGGTGCAATTCCCACAGGTAAGGATTTCAGGATAAGGTTTTCCTGTTTACAGGTAAGGTCAAGAGCAGGATTTAGTCTGCTCCCTATATGCTTGTAATGCTTGTTTATTCAAGGTACCAAATTCTCAGATTTGAAGGAACACAGCAGCACCAAATGCTGACTCACATCATGTTTTTCATCTACAGATCTCAACACCTTTTCAGTAGGGACTCCAGAGTTTCTATCATCTTCCTGGAAAAGAAAATGAGCAGAGGGGAGGTGAAACCACTTGCCCACAGTCACCCAGAAGAAATTATGTGGGAGGTAGGCTCATGTCTGTCTGTCTTTGCTCTAATAGTGCAAGAATCTGTGTGCACTCACTGGGAGTAATTGAATTGAGGTTTTTTTTGGCTGCTCTGTGAGCTTGTGTTCAGTGCAAGGGGGCAATTCCTCTGTTATGTGTGCAGGACAGTAATTTACATATTTTTGGCCACGCAGAGAGAGAATTGCCTGTTTCCTGCCCCCCTCCATCACAACAGGGTACCTTTGGCAAGATCAGCACTGTGGTGGCTCCTGCTGCCACCCAGCCTCTGCCTGGCACATGCCAAAGGAAAAGGCTGGTCTAGACCAGGCTGGGAAACAGGACTGGGATTAAAATTGACCTGGGGAAAAAGAGACATTTTTAAGCTGCACCAGATGATCAGTCAGGTCTGCCAGATCCTACAGAAACACATCACCTAAGAGAGGGCTGTATCCATTGTCAAAAACCAGCAGGGGGGGAAGACAGTACTTTTTTCAGGGACAGTGCTGGGTTTAACTAAAGCACGCATGAAAATGTCATTTGCTCCATCATCCTGTATTTTCCGCTCTGTTTCTTGGCATTCATTATTGTTGCCTAATCCATTCTGAAATACTTTTCAGGACTGGATTTGCAGAGATCAGATTTTGAAGATCGGCAGTCCTCTAGACTTTGGAGCTGTGTTATTACTTGAAAATCTATTTTTGAGAGTTGCATTTTCTTTTTGACTGAGTGGAGGTTGTTAAAGTACTAGTCCACAGGTTGTGCTTGAATTGAGTTTGAAAACGTGGCTACTAAAGACTTAAATCCAAACAAAAGTGAGAAGCCAGAATTATAACTTTTGAAAATCAGGGTTTTTAGAATTATTTTTAAGTAATTTCTTCCCTTATCTCATTAATATCTGTATCTTCCCCTCCTCTTTTTTTCCTGCATGCCATTTCAGTGAAGTAAAAGATTATGGTTACGAGCAATAAAAGAAAAATATGGGGTTGTGAAATGGATTTAATTTTTCAGGCTCTTGTTAGCAAATGGCAATGTGAGAACCCACTGGCATTGCTGCTCAGTGCATCACACTCCCCAAGCAGTGGGGTTGCTTGCAGAATTCCCATTGCTGGGGCAATTTACCATGTTGGATTTATAAAATAAACTAAAAAGTGAAGATTAAAATGAAACATGGGACTATTTGTTCTCTCCAGAGGATCTAAATCTCACGGAGGATTTCAGTGGCTCTGGAGCTCCATCTTGAAACAAAGGTGGGGAAAAAAATTGTAAAGTAAAACTTTGTCATTTTGATTCCAGGAGGTAAAAAAGTCAAATGCTGTAAGCTCACTACACTGACTTTGATTCTTGCCAGAGGTCCAACAAAATCGTGCCATTGTGAAAATCAAAGTGACTGGGAGCATGATGTATGTTTGTGCAAAGCAAATGCCAAACTTGTATGCTGGAGTATTCACGACCCACATTATTGGATTCATAAACAAGTGTTTGAGCCAAGGGTCCTTAAGTATCAGCCTGATGGAGACCAGAAGCACTGCTATTTACTTATCCAGCTAATGTGAACTAATCAATACTCCTTCAAGAGTGAATATTTGGAGAAAGTAATTCACACTATGCGTGCAATGTGTAAGGAATTAATTGAACAATTTTTGGTAATGAAAATGTTATAGTAAATTGTAGTCCGATTACAGAGCAAGCAAAGAAGCAAAATGCACTGGTTGCCTTTTCCTTCATGAATTAGTTTCTCTATTACAATAAATTCTAGTGCAAGGGGTCAAAAACACTTAGTGTATAACATAGAATTGCCATTAACCCTTACACACAACACCTATACAATACCCTTAGCTGTTCAGAGGGATTTAGAGGGTGTGAATCAATTGCCAATAGTTAAAATTCCTTAATTAATTTGTCACATGCTTTTGACACTATAAATGTACCCTTTTCCTAAGTAAACTCTGATAGGTCCAGGTTTCTGGGGATTTAATTTGTGAATAGGAATATTCCCCACTGTCCTTCCTTCCTTCATCTCCTTCTTCCTTTGCTTTTTAAATCTCTCTTAACCCCTTCAAACCCATGCAAAGCTGAGTTTGCCCTTGTTTTCTTGCACTATGCTTTGTTAAATGCAAACTGATATGATCCATATTTATCCCCCTTTTTTTGCCTGGCAAGACCTTCCAGAAACAACTTCCTCTGGGAGACCCTCCCGTTGACGCCACGTAAAAATCACGCTGCGCAAAGAGCTTCTTCTTTGCAAGGGGCCATCAAGAGTTGTCCTTCTTCACAGGCATGTGGATTCCTGAAGGGTTCCTTGTAGTTTCCCTGGCTCCCATTCAGGAACATCTTCTCCCTTATTAGGTGGAAGCTGTGGCAGAGGAAGTGAGTGGAAAAGCACTTGTGCAGGTTATGTTAGACGTGACACCAATAATTACGAGCAGTTATATGTAACACTGTTAATTATGAGCCTCAGAGCTCATAAATCAGCCTTAGCAGTCAAGCGCTTTTAAATGGGAGTTTGATTTTACTTCTTGTCTGGATTGAAGTAAATTATGTTAACTTTGTTTTGTTTTGTTTTTTTGTTTGTTTGTTTGTTTTTCTTGAACAACAGCGGAGCTGGAGACCCCCGGTAAGAGCTCGTGCCAGGGATACTCCTGTGGGCTCTGCTCTTGGGGGACACTCTTCCACGGCCAGGAGAGCTGGAGGTCTGTGAGCTCTCCTGGGTTTTCTGCATTTTGAATTAGAGCACTGGAAACTCTGTAAATTAACCAGAACATCTCTACAGAGGCAGGCATTTTCTGTCCTCAGCCTGTAACCCAGGCAGAGCTTCCACTGATTTTTATTTGTTTTGTTTCCTCAGGACATTTCAGACATGACACTCAAAAGAAAGTTGTGAATGTGTCTACATGTTCCTGTTTACAGTACAACTGAGCCCTTCCAGATGAAGAATATATCCAGGTTCCCATAAGATACATAGTTATAGCATCTCTAAAATTTCATTTCATGTGGTTACTTTCAATAGTAAATGACCAAAATAATCACATTGCTGTTAAAGTCCTTATTGGGTAGGTAAAAAACAGTGCAGCTTTGTCTGTCTTCAGTAGTGCTGCTGCTACTGCTTTTTCACAAATTCTGCATGTCCTCTAAGGTTATCAATATCATTCTTACAGTAATTAATTAACCAGAGCTTATGAAGAAATAAGATTCTTCTATAATTTGTACAATGTGAAATTTTAATAGTTCACATTCTAAAAATAACACAACTGCAGTTTTCTCAGTTTGGTATATCTTTATTTCATTTGTCACCTCAAATGTTTTATTTCTGCATAAATCTCCCATTACAATGCTGATGATGTTCATACCCTTCAATTGTATTTTGAGTGTGTTTTGTTTCACTGATAAAGGTGACTAAAAGATTTTTTTTAAAAAATGCTGTAAATACTAATTTTATGGCTTTTTATTTTGCAGTAATTTTTCAAAACCTGCCAGAAACTGAAATGTGGGAGAAGCCTGACCCCAGCCCACCATTACAGAACTTGGTGAAACTGTGCTGTTCCTCACTTACATTTTGAAGTGAATGCTAAATTCCCATTTTCAAGGAAAGGTAACTCCTCTTATTTACCTCACTGTAGCACAGGGGCAGAAAATATACAAAATAATTTTATAACCAGAAAATTGCCTGTACTACCACTAACTTCTGTACCCTGTAAGGATATCTGCCCTGTCATTTGGAGTAATTTGGAAATTTGTGATACCTCTCTGATGCCCTCTAACATATTGTTGATGCCATGTGGTTGCCAGATGAGCAATATGCAATATTACAATTTTTATGAGACTGTGTAAAAAGTAGTTTTGTATAAGAAAGTGTTTGGGTTTTTCTTTCTGTAACTTTTTCCCATAAGAATATCCTTAACCCAGGCTAATTTGTTTATGCCAAATCTCTAAGTTGGAATGGTAACCATCAAATAAAGCACTTTTACTCAGGACACATCTGTATCCTACAACTCTGCAGATGAGCGTTCTGGCCCGTATTAAGAGGGATTTACTTTTGGTAGCTTTCCCAAGCAGACTTGGAGTTCGAAAGAATAATTAAAAAAAGAAAAAAAAAAGAAAGGAATCCAAAAGGCTTTCCTTCAATGTTTATTTCCACTGAATTCATATACAGGAAATTCAGAAGACTCTCCTATCACAGACTAATTGGAATATGTAGGAAAATCAGAATAGCGTAAAACACTCCCCTCCTGAGATGGTCACATAGAAATCACAGGTATTCAGCAAACTGGAAGTTCCCCTCCATGGTATCTGTGGTGAAGTCTGATTCATTTGGCCTGTGGAGCAATTAGAAGTAAACCTTTTGAATAAAGTTGTTTGGGTTTTTTTGGGTTTTTTTGGTTTTTTTTTTCTGTTCAGATTGCTGTTAACTCCAGTTATCTTATTTTCTTGTAGTGTCACTGCTCTATGGACAAAAATCCAAAGTAAAATCCTCTTACCTGTGCACTCCCAGGGCTCTGGAGATGAATGGTTGTACTCACCTGGCCTCAGGTAGGTGGCTGGGAACTGCAGTTATCCATTTCTCCCTCATTTCTTCACTGCCTGGGTGTGTTGGGGTGTCTGGGATAAGGAGAGAAGGGACCTGAGGCTCCAAGTCAGCTCTGGTGGGCAGCTCTTTCAGTCATGTAGATATGGTTGGGTAGAGTAGAAAGAGTATTTAAGTGCCCCAATTAAGGATAAATAGTGCCTCAAGTCCCCAGAAAAGGGCAAACCTTAATAACAGAACTTTACTTTTTTCAATATTGTAGTCAGACAACCATAAATCCCCAAAACCCATGTGAGCACAGCCTGCCTGGCACCGTAGGCAAGGCTAACTTAGAAAAATCCCAGTTTTTTTAACTGTGGAAAAACAGTATGTGTGGACAAAGGTTCGTTTCGAGTGGCTTTCTTACACTGAAAACAAAACAAACAAAATAGAAGACACACACACACACAAAAAAACAAACCCCAAAGCTGCTACTTCCACTCCTTTTATAAGGAGGTGGCAGCTGCAGATACTTCCTGAAACAAAATGAGACTCTTTCTGATCCTTGCAGATTCCAATGGAAGTTATTCAGAGTATAAAATATTCATGAAAATGGATGTAAAATATCATCCACTTCATATTATTTTAGCAGTAAATTAAAGTTACTGACCTCTGAAAAAATTATAACGATGGTTAGATTACCAAGGAAGGAGTTCACCCCTATTTCAGCATGCTGAAACTACAGAAATAGATCACTCTGGCTTCATTAAGAGGTTCAAGAATTGTAACAGGGGTCTCTAGATTTCTAATAAAACAGCATATACAGTATGATTACAATACATTATATCTCTATATAATATTTGTTCATTTCCTCAAGTCTTTTGAACTTCATGATCCTTTGATCAATTATTTTCGGAGAAGGAAATTGAAATTTCCTACATGGCAACTTTGACAAATGTGCAGCATATATATTGTATAGCATTCTCAGGGGAGAACTTCAGGAATAAAATTAGTTCTACCAGCATGCTGTGAGTTCATTATCCTGGGCCTTCCTGAATCCTTTGTCGTGGCAAATGTGCAAAGGGCCGTTTCATCTTTATCCCTGCTTAGAAACATCGCCCAAGATCACTCTTATTACTCTTCCTACTTGCCTTCCCCAACACTTCCCTCCCTTTCTGAATATGGGTTTAATAAAGAGGTATCATTTCCCCATGGAAAAATAAGTGAGGAAATATATATGTGTGTGAGTGTATATAACTGCCTGCACACACACACACATATACATAATTTAGAGGAAGAATTACTATCTCAGCAGGCAATATATGTCTTCCATTTAGGAGCAGGCCAAAGATGATGATAAAATCATTAATTCTGTCAATATAAATGCTAAATAGAAATGGGAAATTGGATCTCTGCCTTGTGTCACATTTTCTCTGGTAGGAAATTACAGCAGAGAAATTCAATCTGACGAACCTTCTGCATTTATGGCCCCTCATCAAAGGTACAGCACGTGGTGCACAATAAATAGTCTGACACCTCTTAATTAAACAGTGCTATTGTTTAGCCCAGAATAAATGCATTTTTTGGCTTGGCCAACAAACAAGATACAAGCTCCTCCAGGGGCCATAAAATAAAGAGGCCATAAAGTTAACCAAAAACAAATTGGCAACCCTGCACTAATTATCTCTGGCATTATAGCACTACAAAGGTGGCTATAGGTTGATAGATAATAGAAGTGCGCCATTAGTAGTAAAGCTCTGAATGTTCTGATGTTTGTAAAGAGAGTGGTTTTTACCTCCAGTGTAGGTGTTGTACAATTTCCTAAATTACCATCTTAGATATACTTGCAAGCTGGATGGGTGAAAGCATTATTTCTGGTACTAAATGACTACATCATAGCTGGGGAAGCCTGTTTTGGACAGATGTAAGATAATTTCAGGGGCTTGTGGTGATGAGAAGGAAAGGGAAAGAGTGCATGTGAAATAAATGACTCTGATATTACAGTGTGTGTTCAAACACAACAAGAAGGATATTCAAAATCTTCCATGCATATCTGTGATTTGCTTTTCCCAATACACAGAATACTTCTTGCTGGTTGTGGATGTGAATTCAGTTTTGACCAAAGATTGTAAAAGCGAAACATCTTTTGGATTTCTCCTTCTCTTATCTCTTCAATTACTTTAATGGATTTATCTTCCTAGTAGGAAGGAAAATATTAAAACCCCCACCCCATAGAAGGCCAGAGTATTATTATAGATTTCTGAATGCAATAAATTGGTTTTTTAAACATAAAAGTCTTCTGCAAAACTAAATTATTTTGTTTGTGCTTCACCTGTAAATTATTTCCTTAAAAGCTCCATCAAGAACTGCAAGAAAGAAAAGTGCTGCTTTTTCATATAAGATAGTTGACCCATGGGGGACTTTATTTTCTTTAGACCCCATCACTACATTTTAAAATTAACAAATCACTAAAGTGAATTATTCTTTTCACTCTCTTTTTCCACTCAATTCGAGCATTGAAGAGAGTCCATACTGAAGGTCCCAATGTTGGTGCAAAACACCAGTGTTTTACTTAACTTTGAGCAGACATGTGCTGTTACTTCATGTCCAGGTTGCCTTCCAAGTTTGCACAGGAAAGGGTAGCTAGTACTCAAAAATTGGCTTTACAAGCAAAAAGTCTGGTTTGAAAATCATCCAAAAGTAGCTCTTTCCTGTAACTCCTAATAGGTATTGTTGAACTCCCATATGCACAGAAGCATTTTAAATGATGTGTTTCTCTTACTAACTAACCTTTACTGATCTTCCAAGCCATGTTGTCTCTAGGAATCAATAATCTACCAGCAAAAGAAACTACAAGGACACAGAAAGTGTTCCAGGACCTGTGACTTGGAGTGCAAATGATGGAAGGCTCTCAACTCGAATTACTGTCTGAAATCTCGCTGCTCATAAGGGCAAACAAACCCTTTTGCTGTGCCCATTAACCTGCATATGAGCAACATTAAAAGGCACCAGAGCTGAACTTTGATACCCACTGAGGATGAAGGGTTTGTTATAGCTGTGTTCATGTGCAGTGTTCTCAAGTGGACTGGGTGGCTGGAATACAGAACAAGTCCTATCACTCCCAGAAAAACAGATTCTGTAACAGCCCTGCTGTCAGAGATCTATCTGACTGTGCTTTCAAAAAGCAGGGGTTGTTCCAGAGCCCAGTGTGCTGAGTGGAATGGAAATGTGCTGCTGTTTTATCTGACTAAGGTTCTGAATTGTTAATGCTCTCTGCTGTGTGTAGCAGCACAATAAAACTGGTATAGAAAGGCAAAATAAGCATGCACATGGTAAATTTAGATGCGAAATTAGAGGCTGTGGAGAAAAGAAACAGCGGTGAGAGAGAGTAATTAAACACAGAGTAGTTTTTGCAGAGGCTGTGGTGAGACTCTTCCAATCCTTTAATCCAAGTTTCATGTTTTTAAAGACCATATAAAATCAAAACCACTGTGAAGGATGGTTATACAAGATTTAGTCAGCACTGGAAAAACGAATTTCCAGTTTTACTCTTCTTTCAGAAGTTCTGGGCCAGTAACAGGATTGAAGCAGCAGCCAGCCCACCTCTCAAGCCTCTTCATGAGTGGAGTAGGCACATCCCTTTGTGGCAGATGGGCACTATGAATTCACAGCTTTTTTTTGGTTCTATGTTTGCATTTTCATTTGTACCAGTAACTTCTGTTGTAACCCTTAAAAGACAGAGATCTCTTCATATCAGTATTTTTCCAGCCAATTCTCTGAGGTGACTCCAAAAGCATTTCCCAACCAACTCTACTTTGAGAGTCATCAGCTAAAAATAAGTCTGAAAATTATGTATATCAGGAAAAAAACTTAGGGATACTGCACCTCACCAAGTACCATATGAATTTTTATATCAGTTTAAACCTGTTGACTTCAGTATTTCTGCCTGTCTTCTAGTAGAACTCAGAAAATGTCTCTGAATTACAGAGCTGTTGTTGAGCTTTGAGAGTCTCTGGTTTCCTTTCAGTGAATCCTTTAGGAAGCCATTGGTGTGCTTGCCCTAAGGGTGATATTTGGCATGGAGAGAGGCTTTTTTGTGCCTTTATGTGTACAGAGGATTACCAGTCTTTAACACATACACTAAAATTCTTTGATTCTCACTCCCTAAACCAGGTCCCTAAATTTTAAAATGCAGGAATTTCTTGAAATCTTTCAGCAAAGATGTAGAGCAAGGCCATGTGAGCAAAAAACCTGTAGCTTTGGAGAGTGGGGGAAGAAGTCAGCCTTTTGACCTTCTACTCAGAGTTAGCTGGGAATATTCAGAGATGATTTTCTTTTGGCTTGCCTACTAAACTCAGTACTGACTAACTGCACTGGTGAGCTGCTGTGGAGTAAGAAAGTTGAGCTGATTTTCATAATGCCTTAACTCATAATTTCTCTATTTATTTTTCAGCGATGGCTCAGTTTAAAGCAAATACATAGAAATAACATTTTGTTAATTGATACCAAATACACAGGTTAATACAGAGTAAAAAGCCAGTTGCAAGTAGTGTCAGATACTGTCAATTGGTATTGTGAAGGAAGTATGTTTTTGTTTTCTTTTCTTTGAAGTTATCTATTATGTTATTTATGAAAATGGAAATTTTTGCATTTCAGTTGAATAGAAGTATGTGTGCATACTGATAATGTTTTCCTTTTGCATTCCTAGTCATAAAACTTATAAATTCTCCCTCTCTGCTCATTTATTTTTTTTTTAGTCCCTTGCTATTTAACTTTCTGGGAGTGTTTCTGTCCAGAATTTTTCCTGCTATATATATGCTACAGAAATGAAGCTACATTTTCTTAAGTAGGACTTATGGGGGGAAAAAAAAAATCATTACCACTAAGAGTATAATCGTGTTTCTGTTGTTCTTTGCTTCTTATTAAATGTCTGAAATTATTTTCTGCCTTGTAGAAATTTAAAAAAAGCATCTGTATCATAAATATAAGGCATATTTGGTGATTCACAAGGAGAGACCCACTGTGTGTCATCCTGTGTGGGAGGCATTTTGCCCGGGCACTTTCTTTTTTTGCGTGTCAAAAGTACCTCCAGATCCTGCACGCTCATGCCAAACATAAAGAGCAAAGAAATTCAGGCCCACTAGGAGACCACCTCTAGACTGAGAGGAAACATATGCTCCAGAAGCAGTGCTCTTTTTCATTCATCCAGCCTGGCATAATCCTCGCATTCCCAGACTGACTCTTGTCAGGATTTAAAAAATGGATGTGGGGGCAGCTGGAGTAGTTTCCGTTCCACTTTATTTAGGCTGTGCATCTTATCCTGCCACAGACTTGGCAGATAAATGCCAGCCTTTCTTCAACTCTTGGTGGAGATGACTAAACCAAAGCACTTGTATTGATTTTAGGATGATTTAGAGACCCCATGTCAGGAAGATGTCCATGGATTCTTTTCTCGGTGCTGTCACAGTAACAGTTTAAATTGGCCAGGATTCACAGTTCAGACTTCATCTCTAATCCATATTAACAGGGTAGTATTGCTTTTCATTAGCCATTAATGAGTGATTTGGTATGGGCTGGGTGCTTTCTAGGTGGCCTCAGACGATGGGATCCTGTACAAATGCCACAATTTTCTCTGTGAGATTTTCTTAACTCGCTTGTTCTGAAAGAAGTTCAACAAGCCCTGGCATTGAGTTTCTTTATGAACAGTATTATGTGCAAAAAACCCCCCCCATGTTTATTTCAAGATACCTTTATTTATTTCAAATTGTTCCTCTAGAAGAACAAATTTTCAGAGACTTCTAGAAATAAATCTGCAAACATCTGGAGGAAAAAAGAAATGTAAAGTACCAGGGCAGAGCTGGGATCAATATGCACAAGTTAAAATCAGACTTAGTGCAGATAATCTGTGCATAATATTTTGGAATCTCTTTTAGACGTCCTTTGGAAATTTACATGTGAAAATAAGGCAGGACAGGATACACTCATCAAAATCTTAACGTGTGCATGAGAGCATTGTAGTTTAACTCAAGTGAATGCTGCAAGACAATAAATAACATAAATAGCAGTGTTCTATCAGGATTCAGAAATGACACTATGATTGTGTTGGACATAATGGAACAGAAATGTCTGAATGAGGAAATGTGGCCTTGGGCTCATGCCAGGCTTAAATGCAAGGGACGAGATAAATATAAACCCAAATTTTGTTTCCATTGAAACATATTTGTGTTTGTGGACTGTAAATACACCTAAGATCATGTGAGTAGATCTGAAAATCCATCAGTCAGTGAACCCAAAATTAAGCCATATTAATCATTGGGACATTTTTGAATAAGAAAATTACATGTTGAAACAGGTTCTGAGAATAGTGTGATTCCAACAACAACGTAACCCTACTTTGGGTGCTCAAGGCATGTGTACATATGAGTTTTCTGGAAAAGACAGACATTAAAATATGTGTGAAGTCAAAGGATTATACTACTGTGAGAAATCTTGAATTCCGAATTTTCTGACCTGGCTGTAAACCTTAAGGCATTAAACACATTTCCTCATTCTTTTGTTTCTGGGAACAAGAAATAACTTGGATTTCTTTATTCTTGTTTCTTTATGCTTCTTTTCCATGACTTTTTAACATTCAAGACTTATGAGAAAAGGGTACCTTTATAGGTTCAGATAGCAATTTATGCAATAGTATTTCATGTTTTGGGGAATGGACATACTAATTTTGACTATTTTTGAGTATTTTGACTATTCAGAAGAGGGAGAAAATGTCTGTGTGTTGAAATTCTGCATCATTCCTGATAAAAACCAATGCACATTCAATAGAACACATGCAAGACCAGTAAAAACAAAATAGCAACCAACCCCCAAAAAGTGAGTCAAACCTTAATCTATTTTTATACTGCATCAAACCTTCAAGAGGGAAAACAAATTTTCCGACAAGGGTTTATGGTTTTTTGTGCTTCCTGTTCCTTGTAGTTTTTTCCTATATGGTATCTCTTGAATTGCTGCAATGAGAAAACTACTGTTTTCTTTTTTTTACAGCTAATGATTAAAATAGCCAGACAGCACCAGGAAACCACCTGAGGAAGAAGATCCTTCTTGGAAAATGAAAAGAAGACCCACACCTCCTTTTGTCTTCTCTCAGGTAGAGGACTCAGCCCTGTCTGAGGATTCTTGATGAGTTGATTCTTGATGAGCAAGTCACAGGTGCCTTATTTATTCCACATCTTTCTGTAAATATTTTTAAATTTTTGTAAAAATTTTGCCAAGCAAAAAATATTTCTTTCACAGGAGGACTGCACAGTCAGTAGTTCACCTATCTCACGTTTTAGGAATTTTTAAATATGTTTGTGTGTTTGTGTCACTAGCTGGTGAACCAGAAGGATTTTAGGAACTGAGAGTTTTGTGTTTCCCCTGAAAAATCTGACCACACCAGCAGTAACACTTAAAGCAGAGCTTTTTTTAGTGTTAGGAGAAAGATCTGTAACAGATCTGAACAGGCTGTGCATCTGTGAATTAAAGCCATACTCTGGTCTGGTGCAAGGGTGGGCTTTCCATATTTCCTCCCTCCAGTTAGGGCAAGACACTTGTATTTCTCTGGATACTCAATTCTTAAAACTCAAGTTTTAAAACTATTTTGCCACTAATAATAATGGCATTAATAATTGGGGGGGAGGGGGAAGAGTATAACATATTGCCAGGAAAAATATATTAATCAATCTAAGAGTAATAAAAAAGTCATTAAATTCATGAAGAGTAGAGGTTTGTACTGAAAGGGTGCATGTTTTCCAGCTCCATTTCCCTTCTGGATGCTGCTGGTGAGTCACAAGAGTATTTGACTGATCCAGAGATTTAGTGATCGCACAGAAGAAATTCTTGAGCACCATTTGTGATAAAATAAGCATAGCTGAACAGGTTTTGGAGGGCTTTTTGGTTGCTGGTCAAAACAAAGAAATAAGGAAAAATTTACTGTTTTGTAGAACTTGAACATAAATTATTCAGGGCAATTTGTTTTATTAAACAAAATCCATAATTTTACTTTGGTTTAGTTTAAAACTTTTCCATTAACTCAACAGAAATTTGTTTCTTTGTTTTATTTCCCTGTTAAGATCAGCTTCTAAATGAGAAATTACTCTTCAAAATAATTGGAAGACAAAATATTTAAGCATTTTTAAAATGTTTCTCACCCACTTATTTCAACCAATACAACAATGAATCCACCTTCAGTTTCTCTACAATTTTGGCTTTGGGACAATTCAGTTTTCCACTGATTTCTCCAATCTGTTACAAAAAGTACCCAGCTTTGGTCATGTGTCCCCATATAAGGAGTAGGTGTGTCTGTCTGGGAACAGCCAACACAAAAAATAAAAGATTTGTAACTGCAAAACAGCTTAAAAGAAATTCTCAAGGAATTGGGATGCTCAGGAGCAAAGGGAGTTGTTGAACTCAGGCTCACTCTCAAATATTATGTCCCTGTAATTTCTGAAATCATCTGGAGATGTGATCTTGACAGAATACATCACAGTAATATCTTCTGTGATAAATGTGGTGGAAAGGCTTATACTATTATGAGTATTGAATATTCTTTTATTGAATAAATATATCTATGTATTGAAGAATTAGAATTAATTGAATGTTCATTTTTCCCCAGGTATGTTGGCTACAGACAGTATGTGGAGAGTCTTGAAGTCTTTTTCCCTGCCCTAGAGTCCTGCAGGCTTTAAAAGTCTTTAAGGTAAGGTTCTCCAGAGCAACTTGCAAAGCTAAATACAATCCCTGACACCTCCAGAGGTTTAGCATCTGCCCTCAGAAAATCCACATCTCCTCACTTTTTAATTCTTGGATTTTTCCCTCAGCATAACAAGAAAAAAAAAAAGTGTGAATGAATATTTAGTATAATAAATGTCCTCAGTATAATAGAAAGCCATGGAGAAGTGAGACGAAAACTGAATAGCTGTTTTCATAATGACCATTATTAATATTGTGCTATTTTACAACATCCCGTGTTTCGAATGGTACTCAGCTCAAAAGCAGTATTACTGTGGGGTTTAGGTCATTATTTCTGAAGAGTCTTTCTTGCAGAGCAAGCATAAGCTTGGCCATATTAATGCAAAAAGAAAACAGTTATTGCATTTAGGCCCACAGGCCCCACATGGAGGACTGTGGTTTTAACACTAAAGTACCATGATAGCTTAATCATACCTTGAAAATCCTGCCACGAGACAGCACTTTGATGAATTCTTTATGTGGGCAAATAGGGCAATTGCCTCTGTGTGTGTTTGAAGGGGTATTGATCTCTCAGTTGTGCTTTTGTATTCATTGTTCCTAATTGGGCTGTTTGATTTTTTGTTATGGCTAATTTCAGCTGGTTTATATTTTAGCAAGAAAGGTTGCCTTTTACTGAAGCTTCAGTAGGAGTAACAAGATTGTAATTTAACCTAATTCTTTTTGTTTCACTGATAGAAAGGTTGTAATACTGCCTTATTGATTTGGCTTGTAATAAAACACTGCTTATAACAGTGGCAGCTGCAGGAACGGGGACTCATTTTCAGCCTAAGAAAAAATACTCACAAACCTACTGTTCTTCAGATCCAGTGTGGTAGGACAAAAGCATAGGAAGGGAGAGCTTCTTGAAGGGTGAATCATTGGAGGAAAAGGAGTGGGGGAGTGTGGGGGAATATGTTTGATTTCGAAGTGTTTCCTGACATTTCTTTCTGAAAGTTTCCTTGCTGTTGAAGAAGCTCAGTGGGAGGACAGCAAGCCCTTGGTCTCCAGACTCTAAAAACCAAGCAAAGGTGAGAGCTGACTGACTGTTCTTTGATGACAGCTGCCTCCTTGGCAGACCCTCCCTGGAAACCTTCCACTGGAGACTGCAAGCTCTCTCCCGTGAGCAGCCAGGGAGCTTTCATGTTTTGTGAACTGTGAAAGCTGCACTTTCTTCAAGTGTCTCTAAGAGCAGACCCCGTGTCCCAGCACTCTTTTTCAAACGCTCTGGCCTTGCTGGTCATTAGATATATTTTGATTAAGTCATGCCAAGTTTGGTGGTTTTGGTTTTTTGGTTTTTTGGGGTTTTTTTCCCTGTGGAATAACTTGGTCTCTGACACGTGAGATAATGAATGTGGAATTGCTATTAAAATAACATCCAGGACCAGTATCCTCAGTACAATCTCGTCAGGCTTAATATTGCCTGACATTAGAGAAGAATGTGTTACAGATAAGAGATGTGACCTGAGATGCCTATAAAAGGGGAGGAAATTAGACTCTTTCAGGAAAATAAGTTACACTGACAGAAGAACAGCCTGACAGAAAGTTTGCTGTGGGAGACTTGCCCTTGGCATATTATCCAAGAGGAGTGTGTGCTTTCTACTGCGAGAACCCCTCTTCTCCTGCAGAGCCTTGCTGTTTTCTCAAGTACTGACACATGTTCTCCTCCAGCAGCCAGGGTGAAAACAGTGATAGAGTCCAGGCAGTACTTGAATTTCCACGCAGAGGTCTTTCAGCTTGAATTACTCATCCAGGACACACGAGCCGGAACTCTGCTGGCTCTCTCTGCTGTTTGCAGCTGTTTGTCCCAGGGAACAGGCTAAGCCAGTAAAGCCTGGTCTGTCTTTCTAAGTGCAAGAGGAGAAGAATTTGTCAGGTCCAAGCAGATGTCTTCTGGAGAGAGATGTAGGGAAAGGTCACCGCAGTTGCATGTTGTGCCTGAAGTGAAGCCTGGGACAGAATTTTGTCGTTAATCATTAAAAGAAAATTAAATGAGCCAAGAAATAAACCCAAATTATATTAGAAATTAACTTGGATTCTACCAACTTCACCAGGAGCTGATACTTCAGAATATGACAGTGGCAAGGTCCTCTAATCACTTTATGATTGTGAAGCAGCTACTGCTGCCCTGCTGTCATGTATGGTTTGCATTTATTTTTGTTTTGGGAAGTTGAAGCTTCTTTTAACCTAAATTTATTAACAGCACTGTCAAGGCATGGGCTTTAGAAAGAGTATTTTTCTTTAGAGAGTCTTGTTTTTTCTGTGTATGTAAACACACATACATTAGGGTCTATTAACAAGGAAAGGAAGAATCTACAGCATTTTGTAAGCATGTGAAGTACGCCAGTCCTCGTGAAAGGACTGAGCAGGATCAGTTGGTTAAGATGGTAACACAGTGACAAGGACGTAGGAATTGAAGCCACCAGGGAAAATAAATGGTTACAGAGTACTCAGGAAGTCTGGATGCTTTCAAGTTTTGCCTAGGTCTGACTAAAATAATCCTTTGGCTGAAAGCAATCACAGAAACATCAGTAGGAATTTTTGAGAAAGGTACAGGGAAGTCTGAAAAATGGACAAGCATTGGGACCACTTAAGAAAAAAGGGAAGCTGAAGGGGTCTAGTAATCATAAGCTCAGCAGCTTTTTTTCAACCCCAGAAAAATTAAGAAAGTTATAATTTTAGATACCTGGAAGATCACAAGGAGAAATATATAACAGCCAGGGGTGGATTTTTCTAAATTATTACTAATTAATCATTTTTCTTCTAGAACATAAGAGAAAGAGGTAGCATTTCACTGATTCTTTTAGCTGCATCACAGCTTAAAGAACAGGTAGGGAAATACAGACCAGCTGATACTTCAGTAAAAGCAAACAAACCAAAAACAGTCCCCAGCCTTCCCATTTCATCCCTGCACTGGTAGACCCTGACCAACTGAACAACCAAAACCCCACATACTCCTTTACTTCTTCAGGGGCATTAAAAATTGTCTTCGTTTATCATCAGCAATTAGGATTACTGGGCATCATTCTCTGCAGTGTTCAAGGATCAATTCCTTGGACACTCTAAACTGGCCTAAACCAAAACTGTGTCAGCATGAGAGTAGGGAGTGGGGAAAGAGTAAAGATTGCCTCATGTTAATTATGTTACAGCTGGTGTGGAACTGTTGCTGCAGCCCAACCTGTTTCCTGCCTGACCTGTCTAAAGGAATCCAGGGCTACGAACAACCTCCTTATTGTCACCCATCTCCCTTCCCTCCCCACCTCTCAGGGACAACTGGTTTAAGCTTTCCATGCCTCGTGCATTTTTGCTGTCCTACGTTTAACCACAATATCCTGTTCCTGCAGGTGCACAAATCCCTCCTTGCAGCCAGGGCTGTGTCAGTCCTGGGGAATATTTTCCAGGAGCTTGTGGATGCACTGGCTGGAAGTTTTCTCCCTTACAGCTCAGCACTGCTGAATGTATTTATTTTCCACCTCTCTGTAGGTTCTTTGCAGGACGTTTTTGTTCCTGCCATAATGACTGGTGCCTGCTCTGTTAAAATACATCTTCCTGAGCAACTTCTAGCAGAACAACATCCCTTGTATATGCTAAACAGAATCACAAACAGGTGAAATCAGGAGCAGTGAAGGATGAAGTAGTAGAGGGAGTTGACACTTTGTGATTTCAGCTCCTTTCATATGTTAAAATCCCGATGTTTGAGAAGTTTTCAGCTCTTCCTGTTTTCGCCCTCTCCAGAAGGTCGAAAAGCTGAGTCATAAAGAAAGTCAAGCCCTTCTGTTTCAGTGTTCCAAAAATCAGTAGTTTAATGAATGTTCCAAGCATTCATTCAGCCTTTGGGTATGCAGAAAGTTGTGCTGAATCTTTCATTTGAATGTATGATCGACTCGGGCTGTTGGTTTGGGGTTTTTAAACTTGTCTGAGAAATTTCTACTGTGCTGCTTGGTTTTTGCCCCAGCCCTGCTAAAAAACAAACAAACAAAGCAACAAAAATTCGCTCTCTTCTGAAAGGGATAAACAACTTTTGCATCAGACTTCATATATCCAACTTGTAGACAAACCAGGCAAGGCAGGCAGAAGGCCAGGAGAAATGCAGAAAAACTCATGGAACAGAAAGCTTTCGTGTGAGATAACAATTCAGGTCAAGAAAACCCATAAAACAAAAGAATAAGGGGTTAAAGATGCCAGATGACCAATATCCAAGGCAAAACCTTTCAGAGAGAAATAGTTGATGCTGCAGGGTTTTACAGTGTTTGTGCCAATCAGGACTTACCAGTGTTTTGAGAATCTCTTGGAATGAATGGGAAGTACTGTGGGAATGCAATTTTTAGTAACAGAGTCCATGCCTGAGAGTTACAGCCAGAAACATGATTTAAACTTTTTCTTTTTTTCCCCTTGACTGTACATTTCAAGGTTGCAAAGTTATTTAGCTTTGGAATTTGGATTTTTAGGAAAAGATTTACTGAAAACACCAAGAAAGAATTAATTAAGTACCAGTGTCTTGGGTAACAGTTTGTATTTGCCCTATCTAGAATGTGCTTAAATCGTACCTTCATAATTTAATCCATTATATTCACATTAAAAAGCAGGTTTAATATCACGAGAGCCAGGCAGGGAGCAACATTCTACACTTACTGATTGGGAAATCTGAAAAGAAAGGGGAACCGAGAGTCAAATGGAAAACTTCAGATTGAAGTTGCTTTTTTGAGGATACAAAAATATTTTATTGTAATAAAAGTCAGGTCTTTTGAGAAAGCGTGTTTAGTTTTGTCTTAACTTCCTTAGTATAGCTAATACCATCTCAACTTTTACAGCAGCCTTGCTTTTACCAGCTCAGGAGGCTTCAGGAGGAGTCAAATCACGAGGGAGATTTTGCAGGGACAGATTTAACATCGATGATTGAGCTCAAATAAGACTTTAAACCAAACTGTGTACTTGTATTTCTCTTTTACTCTCAAACCTGCAAGTCGATGAAGCTCATTAGTACTGATAGCAACCACTTTTGGGGAAAGTTTTAACTCAAGTGTGTGTTGGGTGTCTTGCAGAATTTGGTTTCATCACCTTGCCAAAGAGATGCCTCAGGAGAAGCTTGGATTATTGTGTTATTGTTTTCTGAGGAGATTATGCAGCATCATTTTGCCCTGTGAATTAGGAATTCTTTGGAGGGTGGGTGTTCTGGTTTGGACACTGTAACTGTTTTTTTAATCACGAATGGTTCTGAATTGCACTTCTCAGTGATTTATTATGGTAATTTTATTGCAGAGGTTCGATTTACCTCGGTCTTTGTTTTTGTGAAAGAGAAATAGGATTTTTGTTGTTGCAAACCGGTTTTCAGGCAATGGAAGCGTGTTTTATTTCACGTGACAGTAGCTGTGCTGTGTCTCTAAATGGTGTGATCAAACTGTAAAGAGGAGTTGAGGAGTAGAGCAGAAGAGCAGTAAGAAAGATGAAAATACCAGGATGTACATTTAGCAGGTGTTATTATTCCACAGCATGTTTCAGTAACTAGTTAATGCAGCTTATAGAGATAGTTTATGTTTAGAAATAGGTGTCTCCCTGGGTGGGGCCAGTAGATTGGTAAAAGAGACCAGTAAATCAGTGGTAAAACTGCATCATATAAACAGACAGATTAGAAAAGAAGCACAACAGGGTCAACTTCTTGTCTTGACCAGACGATTTCAATGATTTCTAAAGAGCCATCTTCCCTGGGGCTTGTCTTTTTCTTGGTCTAACCTAAAACCCCTAAAAACTCTTTTGAAGCACGTTTTCATTTCAGAAATCCAGGGAATCTCTAGTGCCATGAGCCATTTCTCTCAAAGAGACAGCCCAGACCCTTCAGAATTCTTACAGCAGCATCACTCAACTTGAAACCAAGTTGTAAAAGATTTCCCTGAGGCTCAGAATAGGTATTATACATCCAGACCATATTCTTTTAAAGGCATGTACTGTTTTAAAAAATAGAGGCAGGCCATAATTTTTAACCTTATCTAACAGTGGTTTGATAGACTAGAAAGAGACTCTACAAATGCAAACATTATGTTGATATATTTGCCCATATGTGATGATCCAGAGAGCACATATTCCAAAGCACTTCTCATATGACCCCATGCTGTACCCTTTTAAGGCTTGGGTGCCTGTCAAGGTGTGACAGGGCAGGGGTTTGTGGCTATAACGTCTGAGAGGAGGGGTTTTCATGTATTTTTCTGTCCTGCCCATGCCCCAGCAAAAGCCAGAAGGATTCTTGACAGCTTGCAGAAGGGCTTCCTGGTGCTCCAGTGCAGCCTGAGTTTTTTTCTCTTTAAAAATATTGTTATGCTGTCAAGACAAACCATGGTTTAAAATTGCCTCCTGCCAGCTGAGTTATTGCCTGTCTTAAATCGTCACACCAAAAGCAAAGCCACCAGGGCACTGGTGGGTCTTGAGCCCCTTCCCCAGGGTTCCCCCACCCTGCCCAGTATCCAGGACCTCACATCAGCCCCTGGGGACTGCCAGACCCTGCCCCAGTGATGCTCCAGGGCTGATCTGCAGCTCCCCACAGCCCAGCCTGACCTCAGCCTGTCCCCAGGGATGTGTCTGATGCCCCTTCCTCAGGAAGTCTAAACCCCAAGGTGAAATCTTGCCTTGTTTTTGGTGGTTGTGTTTTGGGTTTTTTTTTGATTTTTTTTTTTGTT
>WHWA01009250.1:98212-115455 GCA_029286575.1 Pitangus sulphuratus | reverse complement strand
AATGCGCAGGCTGGAAGGTGGAAAGACCTTCCCCGGATCTTCGCTCGTGAAGACTGGCCATTATATAGTTTTATATTTTATATATAACCTTATATAGTATAATATATATAATATAGTTATATTTTATATATATATTATAGTTTTCAGCTCCCCAGTTCTGAAAAAGTTATGCAATAGCCTATTTTCTGTTTTTATCTGCAGCCACACAGAAATATCAGCCTTTCCTGTAGCAGTGTCTTCTTTAAGGACATATGTGGTAAATTTGCATATTCATACAGTGTAGAATTAATATTACAATAACTAGATTTTGGAGATTTTTTTCTCTTCGGTGTTCCCACTTTTTCTTAGGTTCTTCCCACTTTACCTTTTTACTCCATGCAGAAGTTCTGTACAGGACTGTGCACTTCATTTTTCTTTCAGATGCAGAACTATATTCTCATACTCAGACTTTAAAGTGGACGAAAGTAATGACAGCTGGTGAATGTGAAGAATATGACTTGAAGAGCACCCAGAAAAGCAAAATTGCAGGATTATCTAATACACTATCACATCCAAAACACCTCTGTGGTGATGTGATAGTTGAAAAAGAGTTTATATAGTTATAGATGTCCACAATAAAAACTTTCTTCAGACAGAATATATATGACAGATGATTCTTAGGCACACACAGAGCCCAAATTAACTACAGATATTTTGTAGCCTTGGTCCTGTATCAGATTCTTCTGTCAGACCTGGGTCTCTGATGAGAATATTGGGACTATTGATCATTCAGCTGATGATGCTGGGAGAGGAAGAAGCCATCCAAACAGCTTGGCCTTGTGTAAGCAAAAATACAGGCTGGTTTTGACATGCAGTGTTTAAAATAGTGCCTTGGCTCTGGAGGCATGACAGGGGTTTGTGAAGAGCATTGTCAGGGTAGTTGTTTCCCTGAGGTAGAGGCGAATTTCAAGGTCATGCAAAATGTACGAACCCATCCACGGTGATATTTTTATATTGATGGGTGAGGTGCTCCCCTCTTGTCCCCTTACCACTCCCCACTGCAGTGTTCACAGGAATTAAAACAGCAAAGTGTCTGAACTCTCAAATTTCCACCTGTGGCCGTGGCAGAAATGTCAGCTGTTTGTCAGAAGCTTGGGAAGTCACAGGGCAATGAAGTGAAACTCCTGAACGGTGCTAAAGAAATTTGAGCATTTTGGTCGTTTCACAAGCGGCTGGGTCTACAACAGGATGTTATGTGCAATTAAATGAATATAATAATTGCCTTCAGTGAAGTTAATGGAATGATGTGAGTATAAACACAGTGCAGGAGTACAATACAGTCAATCAGTCACCCTCACAGAGGGAATGATGTCATCTCAAAAGAGGATATCAGATGGTTCTCTAATTTACAGAGGGGAACCTTTTTCTTTCAGTGCTTGCTGCAGGTTTGAAAAAAGCCAATAACCTACATCAGTTCAGTGCTGTTCCCAGTGGGCTGCAATTACTGTGTGGTCCCTGTTATAAATGAGGTTTCCCTCCTGAGGATTAGCTCTGTGCTCACTGAGCAGCTGAAGTGAATCAGAGGACTAGGCAAGGGACAACTGCAAAGCTGTAACTCAGGGATGGTGACCATGTCACTGGGGAAGAGCAGGGAAGGGAGGGGATGAGGAGACCCCTTCAGAGCAGCCAGGCTAATTTCTTGCTATTACTAAAAGCAGAACAAATGAACTAGAAGCTCCAGTGGATTATTTACATTGCTGTGCCTCAAAGCAGATGGAGAGCTTTATATGCCATTATGAAAGGCAGGCAAGTTACAGTGACATGAGCCCTAATTATGAACAACTTAAACTACACCATCTGTATTTAACAAAGCTCCATATGCAGGGGTATGATCCAGCTTGGCTGCCTGTGTTTGTCAGCAACACGTGCAGAATAGACACCGAGAGGAAGACTCTGAAAACACTCAGGCTGTGGGGGAGGAACTGGAAGTGTTTGCAGTGCCCCTTCTGCCTTCACTGACCAAAAACCAGGAGCAGCAATCATTCCAGGACAGAATTAGTGCCTCCATGTGAAAGGAGCACTGATACACCCATTTGCCAAATTCAGTAAGTTTTAGTTAACATTTGCTTTTCTTTTTTTCTTTCTTTCTTTTTTTTTCCCCCTAATTTTTCTTTTTCTTTTTGGCAGAAAGTTTCACATCATCTTCCCCATGGCAACCTGGGCAGACAGGATGTAATTTTAGCTGTCCATATTGAAAGCCCAATCCTTTTTACCATCAACAGCTCACTGCTGGGCAAATTTGAGAGTAAGTGATGTGTTGAATTCAGTTTAAAAAAACCAAGAAAATTAATCCTCCTTTGGAAAAGGGAAGTTCATTGAGACAAACAGCCCTTGCTGGTGAACTCTTGGGATGACAAACATCTTTCTTTAGGAGGGTTTTGTGAAGCATCTTTTAATGAGAGATGGCAGCAGCTGAGGCAGCTATTGCAGAGGATTCAGTTCATCTTCGGGCTGGGCTCTGTGTAATTATGAGATAAAAACAAAATACTGAAATCGGGAGAAAAAAGTGAAGTCTTTATAAGAAAAAATAAACGGTGAACACAGCATGATTGAAAAGTGAGAGGGGTTCATTAATGTCTTTTTCCACAGAAATTTGGATTTGAGGGATTGAGCTGACTGTAATAGATTACCCCCATCCCTGCTTCCCCCCTCTCCATTCTGCTGCCTCTGATATGGAGATTTACACTGACCTCTGGGCTTTTAAATCTTGCAATTTGCCAGCTCTTTGATAGAAAGAACATTCTCACTGGCCACTTAATTCCTTTCTGATCAGTATTACATGACACCAGCAATCAGAGGGCCTTTGATTCAACAGGACAAAAGGGAGAATGGAAATGGACTTTTTTCACCCTGACGCTGCATTGCCATAGTCCCATGAGCTGGCTGTAATCCTGGCTTCATTTTTCTCTTTCCTGTTCTTTAGTGATGTTAGAAACCCAGCTTTAAGCTAGGCAAGAACAAGATAAGGCAAGTTCTTTTACCATTTGTGTACTGAGGAAATAAATCTTTTTATCTCTCCCTGACTTCAGGTGCAGGAAGTAAAAAACCTTTTTTGTATTAGCACTGAATAGGACTGGTCCATTCTGCTTTCACTGAAGCATTAGTTGCATTTCTAAAAAGAGATACATTTAACCACATAAGCCAGTGAGAACTGTAAGGAGAAAATGTGATTATTTTCAGGAAGACAACACTTAAGGGAAGAGATGGGAAACAGTTTGATCATTGGATGCTGATGCCTCTGATGGTCTCCTGTATCAAACCAAGTCCTGGGGAACTGTGAGGGTAAGGGCAGAAGTCTCAGCATCCAGCTTTCTTCAGAGGGGTTTAATTGAAAACCCAGACAGTAAAAACCACCCTCAATTAAAGCTGTGACAGGGAGATTCTGGAGAAACTCCACTAAATATTATTTCATGAATCTCGGATCAATTTTTTTTCTTTACCAGTGGAATTATTTCAATACAGGATATGTAAATATTAGGGGTTAAAATTAAAAGGGAAATAGAATTTAGATGGAATTGAGAGTTTCTGCTCCACCTTTTGTGTGTATATAGGGTACATACACTCCTTTCCCCACCATATTCATTGGTGTTTAGTCAGTTTTTGGAGTATTGCTTTCACCTTGTTTACCAAACAATGGTGTAACTGTGTACTAAAACAGAAAAAACATATACTTTCTTACTCAAAACAACACTATAGATTGATTCATACACCTTTATATATATGGTACATTAAAGTGGTTTTTAATTGGAAACAAGGCAAATTAAATATCTTGGTTTGAGAGCTGAAATAACTGGGAAAGAATTCAGGAACCATTGACACGAGAAGATTTCTCCCACAGAAGAATCTTCACCCATTTTGAAGTTACTGATGTTGAGAAATTTTAGGCAGATTTGGAAGACTGTCAAATAGATAAACTTTACTCACATTATGCTATTTAATCATATTCAAAATATTTCTCAGGTTGTTTGATCACAGCTGTTGAGAGCTTTGTAATTTTTGAAGTATTCTCTCTGATTTTTACAGGAAAGACAATATTTACACACAATAAATAGGCAGCAAGGAACTGATTAAAAGCACAGTAGTTTTAATTTGATAAAAGTTATTTTGACAAAATTCTACCTCAAGAAAATTTTAGTACATTCTGTATTTGTATGGAGCAAAACCAAGATTCTAACCTCATAATCTATCTCTACCAGGAACATGTATTTTTTACTTAAATTGCTGTTTTTATTGAATAATTTATGCAACTAATTGCAATGGTTGCTGTGTATATTACTTATATAAATCATCACTTCTGAAAAAGTCTTGTCTATCCACAGACATGGTGCTCTCACACCATAAATGTTGCCTCACACTTCATTCTCAAGTTCCTATGCTGGACTGTCTGGGATTAGAAACTCAACTTCACGAAAATTACGTGGAAGGTTTTCTTGGAGCTTCTGACCCTAGTAAACAGACACATTATTCTGATTATTATTATTATTATTACACCTAAGAGCTGAATTTAAAATTCTTGATATCCTTCTTCAATTCAGAGCAAAGTGTCATATCCAAACCCACTGAAATGTGGTGACCTTACTCTCTTTTTTTTCCCTGGCTTTTAAGACAGTAAGCCATGCAGGACATAGTTTTGCTTTTTTTATTCTTCTAGAAAAGATGTTTTGTGGGTTTTTTTTGGTTGACTGGTTGGGGTTTTTTGGTTTTTATTTTCCCACCATTCTCCAATAAAGAAGAATGAAAATAATCTGGCATTGGTTCACCTCTGTATGTAGTGGCTGTTCATTTTTGAACAGGTCAGGTTTTTTAATGCCTGTTTTAGTTTTTTTTGCTGGGTTTTTTTGTTTGTTTGTTTGTTTTTGTGGTTTTTTGTTTTGGTTTTTTTTTGTTTTGTTTTGTGGGGTTTTTTTGTTTTTTTAAATGGTTTTTAGGAAGCTGACTGAACCGTCCCTGGCAGGAGCATTTCCACACACCCTGAGAAAGAGGGAAGATTTTTGAAGTCTTATGTTACCTGAGCATGAACTCTGTCACTGCTGTGCTTGTGAAGCTTCTTGATGAATCCTTGTTGCAGGAGGAGGCAAGGGAGGGATCAGCTGCCTGCTGGAATAAGCCCTCCAGCCCTGAAGTGATTTCAGGGTGAAGGATTACAAGGTTTGTAAGTGTAATCCACCTGCTAAATCAAATCTATAATTAAATCCATGTGTAATAATCTATTTTTGTAAAACCACTGCCAGGTAGAAGGTTTGCAGGTTGACTGAAAACCAGTTAAATTCATTTTGAAGGTTACAATTGACCATTGTCCATAAAAGAGTATTTGACAGAGACCACCCCTATCAACAATGTGGATCTGTATTTTCTCATTCCCTTTCTGTGACAATAAACAGAGAGAAAACCTATTTTAGTTTAGTTAATGGAATTTGTTACTAGGCATTAGTGAATTTAGGATTTTAGAAATAATTTTTATTGATTAATATGTGATTTAAATAATTGTGTGTATTACTAATGTTACAATATTAATATGCATGATTAATATGTTCAGCATGAATATGTACAACTTAGAGAAGAAAATATGCTTTAAGTTGCTAACAGAGTATTAGGAAGTCATGAGTCAAAGTACCAGGAAAAGGAGAAGCAACTTAAATCATCTGTCTTTGTTTTATTCATAGGAGACCGAGGGCTAAACTAAAATTCTGCACAGTGTTAGTGAGAGCAAAAAATCATTATTGTCTTTAATATTATGGTAGTTTGTGAAAAGGATTCAGTAACTCAGCTCTGCATAATCAGAGTTGCAGTGACCCGGGGGCCACTTCCAGTCCTGTGCCCCTCATGCCAATAGTTGGAGGCAAAGCCAAGATGGATGTGAATGGAAAAACACAGCAACAAATAGCTGCACTTTGTAACCTGCCTGCCCTTGCTTACTCTGCTGAGACATGTGCAGAAGTCATCTACTGGCTGTGGAAGTTCCTTAAGCTGGTGGTGAGTCATCCATCACTGCTGGATGCAGTTAGTGAAGCCAGGATTGTTTTCCCAACGTCCCCTAATTAGGTAAGACTTGAACGTCTTGGATTTGATTTACAATCCTCAACCTGACCTTGACTATGGACTATGGCAATTGATACAGTGAAACCACCAGAAAAGACATGCTATTCTGGATTTGGGAATGTACTTGTCTCAAGTACAAAGATGAGGCATACAAATAGTTAATTTCCCTGCAGGTGAGGACCAGACACTTTGAGTGTGTATTTTTTTAATACAACCTTACTGCTCTTTCATCTTGCTTTTAGAGCCCTCCACTGGTTATTGAAGACAGATCAAAATTAGAAATTTTCACTTCACAGGAAATGAGCCATTTCTGCACGGCATTTTATAAACCTCTTACTTTTATAAAATACAATGTTTGAAAAAAATCTTGAGTAACTTGAATTACTGTTCTCAAAGCAAACATTTTGTCTTTTCATTTTTAATTATGAAACATATGTCAAACATAGAGTTGAAAAAGAAACAAATGACTATAAACAAAAAACTATAAACAAACTATAAAATTAACTACAAACAAAAAAATCTCTTCTTTGAAATTAACAGGAAGCTGTGATTTTAACCAGATTAGCATTTGCCCAGAAATATATTCTGCTAGAAAATATTGGACTGTTTCTCTTGTTATTAAATAAAATAAAACCATTTTGATGAATGGCTGGACATGGAGAGAGATTGGTTTTGATTTCACTCAGGTGACTCAGGCATCATGTAGCAAAGCAGTACTTATGAAACCTGGACTTCTGTAATGGTCAAACTGTATAAAATGAAGCCTGTATAAAATGAAAACATACTTATGTTTTCTCTGCCTTTGGTTTTTTGATTCTTCTGTTCCCCTATTTTATATATAACCTCATGATAAAAATGTCCCTGGTTCCCACAGAGCAGAGTTCAGTGCCTGTCCTTCCTCTTCCCCTCCCGAGGAAGTTGTGACTGCGGTGAGGTCTCCCTTCAGTCTCCTCTTCTCCAGGCTGAACAAACCAAGTGCCCTCAGTTGATCTTTGTAAGTCTTCCCCTCCAGACCCTTCACCATCCTCTGGCCCTCCTTTGGACACTCTCCAATAGCTTAATGTCTTTTTTTTTTTTTTTATATTGCAATGCTCAAAACTGCGCTGAGGACTCGAGGTGAGGCTGCCCCAGCTGCAGTGCTTTGTTTGCACATGCAAAACACCTTCTCTGCAGCTCAAAGCTTCAGGGACTCCTCCTTTGTGGGTGCTGAACCTTCCTCATGGAAATGATGGAGCTCATAATGTCACTTCTTGTGCTTTGTTCTGAGGGCAGTGGTGAAGCTCCCCGTACAATTTAGGGGCTACAGCCTCTGATGGGGAAAGCCAACCTAAGGAACCACTGCCCTGTTTCTAGAAAGATACAGCTACAAAAATGCCACGAGGGCCCAGAGATCTTCAGCTGGCAGAAATCATCACTGCCAAGCTGATGCCAAAGGCAGCAGCTCTGATTTACACCAGGGATAGGCCAAGGTGGGGGCAGAGCCACAGAAAGTACAGATGAGCTCCTGGAAGACAAGCCTTTGTTTCCACTGATGTAGAGCTGCATTTAATTTGCCAGTATGGATTGAGAGTAGTTATCAAGTTTATTTATTACCTTAAGGATAGAAATTCATCAATGGGAGCTTTCCTCACAGTCTCTGCTTTATATCTGCAGTAGAAGTGAAAAATAACCAGTGGAAGTGGAAATAAATTGCTGTATGTGGCATTGGAAGTTTTATGTTAGTATATTATAAAATAACAAGCACATAGACATTAATTGCCTTGGATAATAATATCAGATGCCATCTATGAGTTCATAATTTACTAATTACCAGACAAAGAGGAGCAAGCTCTTTAGCATCTCTCAGCTACAGGAAGCAAACAGCCTGATCTGCTAATACACCATTCATCTCTGTTGAAATTAGAAAATTGTGTTCTAATCTTTGCTGAGATCCTTTCTCAAGAATATTTTTCCAGGTCAAAATCAGAGAAGCCAGAATGCTTTTCAGTGATGACACATAGGGTGGCTGTGAATACCCACCCAAATGCAGGACAGCTGGGAGAGCTGCACCTGCCCTGCTTTAGAGAACTCAGGTTTTCTGCATCTCATCTGAGTGCCTGTGCCCTTGGAGCACTCAGCAGGAGTTACTCAGGCTCCTGAGCAAGCTGGTTCCAGAAGCACCACCACAAATTCTCTGAGAAAAAAAACTTTTGGGAAGGATAAATTCACCAAAAGGTACTGAGCTCAACGTTGCACCAGAAGAATCTTCTCCAGGATCTGGCCTTGCACTGTTGCTTCTTCAAGGACTGTAAGTGCTCTCTTGTTTCTGTTTGTTTGCTGCATTTAGCTCAGCTTTAGGGAAATGGCTGAAAATGTGCACCCCAAATAATGTAGAGGAAAGGTGATTTGAAGCTGGTGAATGCACTTTGCTTTTTCCTTCCAGGATTTGTCTGGTAACAATGTTGTCTCAAGTTTATGATATGCAAAAGGTACTTAACTTGTCTCAGTGCAATAGCGTAAAATAAGTAAATTCTGATATGTCAAAAAATATTCTTAGGACAAGGAAAATCATTTCTGTGAAATAGCTTCATCTGTTCTGGTGCTTTTGCATTTCTTCCTTCCATCTAATTATATATAGATATATATGTACATGCAAACTTTTGTCAAAGAAGGATGATAAACTGAGATGTACTTACAAAGTATATTTTCATTTCTCGTTTTGGGAATAGTTGTCAACTGAGATTATGCAAATAGTAGAGGGAATGAAGCAAGTTTCTAAGGTGATTAAGGTCTTAAAGATATTACCAGGTAGATCTACCCTGAGGAGTGGTTCTGTGTCATGGATATAGTTGCATGTGTTTCATTTGTTGCAATCATGTGTTGCTTTATTTGGAGGGGGGTTTGTTTGTTTGCTCAGTTGATTGTTGGTTGGGGTTTTTTGGGGGTTTTCAAAAATGGATGGCAGAGGACACTGTGAATTATTTCAGGAGCAAAATGTAATTGCATTCACCTGCTAAGGTTTGATGTGTTTTAAATTTATCCCTCTTCAACTTTCTTCTTTGGATAATCAGTTTTTTCTGTTTTCAGTTAGAGGAAAAATGCTTTGTGTACTTACAGGGTATGACACCCCAGAACTTTCCAGTATGTCCTTATTTCTCTCTTTAAAGCATGCCAAGGGAATAGTAGTATGTGCTTGCAGCTGCTGTGCTACCACTATGGCTTTTGCTTGCACAAAGAAAAGGTAGAGGTTAATAATGTGCTCTGTTGTGCTTAATGTGAATATACAGAAGGAGGGTGTTCTCCTGCATGTTTTCCTACTAACTTCTTCCTCACTGTGGATGGTGCTCCATCAGAAGCTTTTAATATTTGAGTATCTTTGGTGTTTGAGCAGTTTATATGTCTTTTCTTTCTCCAGTGTTCCTGTTGTGCATCTCAGAAGATGAATAATCTGTATCTGCAGCACGTTCAGTGGGGTTTATTAATCTAGGACCGTAGTGCTTCCCAAACATTAATTGATTTATTTTCGTGTTGCTCCGTTCCCCTATAAATACAGAAAAATAAGTGCTATAATACGTAAGTGAAAATTGCTATGTCAAGTTCTGTGACTGAGGAGAAATTGTGGTACTGGATAAACAAATCTCTGGGCTAATTTAAATATGCAAAATATTTCAATGGTATTTTTAGCTGTTATAATTGTGTTGGAAAATGATAAAGCAAAAGTACTGAGTCCTGTTTTGTTAGATCTAGTTGTGTGGTACCAAGATTCTTGCAGTGTATGTTCTGCGCCCAAATGTGCACTGCAAAAGGCCATGCTTGTAAAAGAGCAATCATGCTAAATGTCTCTATATCTACATTAGGATTGTTAGTCTCCATTTAAGGCAAATTTTCTATTAAAACAATTGACTGTGAACTGTTTTCCAGCATTAAATCTTCACTTCTAACTACTGACATGTCTTCCCTATGGGCTGGATGTTCTGTATCCAACTTAAACTTGCACGTTTTCAGCTGTGCAGTTTCTGTTACTTGATCACTTTCTAATCCATGTGCTCTTTTTTTTTTTCTTTTTTTTCCTAATCTTTGTGCCTTGCCATAGGGCAAAATGCTGTCATAAGTCATTTTATACATCCCTCATTAAGTTTACATGACTTTCCAAAATAAAATCTAACTTTTCTCAGTCAGGTTCTTTATATAGTTTTACCAAAATGGATGAACACTGTGATACTGTGGCAGCTGATGACATTTGGCATCATTTCTATAAGATCTAGGAACAACTGGTGTTGTCATATTATTGATTGTGCTTACTGAAAATCACGTTTTGTTGGCAGGAACTGATTTTTCTCTCCAAAGTACATCTCTGCTCTTGTTGATTGGTGTTAAGTGTGGCATGTTTAGGACAGTGGTGCCCAGGAAATACAAATTTTTGATGCAACTGAGAAGTGAGGGATTTATTCTTTTCAGTCAGACAACCTGTATAACTGCAGTAAGCTTATATATTTTCCCATCTGTCTAGATCAAAGCTAGATCAGAAATATTTGAATTGTAATACATAGCTAGTTAGCTCTGTGTGTGTGCACAGAGGAATGACCAGTCTAGGGGGCCTGTGAGAATGTGTGTGTTCCTTAAATTAGAATATGCCATGCTTCCAGGCTAAAATGTGTTTAGCTCTGGCACCTCTTGTTCTTCCCTTGTGTTAGAGAGGGCTGGCACAGCTCTCCACAAGGTTCTTGAAATGAATTCAGGTTTTAAAAAAAAAAAAAAAGGAAAAAAAAAATCTTGTCTCCTTTGTTCAGACTATTTCTGTTTATTTTTTTCCCACTGCACTGTGTCAGTGTGAGAGAAGCTGAGTTCACAGAATGCAGGTGGGGTTAAACAACCTGGCTTGGGGAACACAGGCAGACAAGCAGGCTGTGACTTCTCGGGTGGTCCAGGCAAATGCTAGTTTGTATCCCAAAGCAGATGCTTTCTAAACTTGTGGGTGCTGTCCTTCCTGAGGCACACCAGATAGCAAGGGACACCTGATTGCCTCCCCTTCTCAGCTGCTTCTGCTGCCTCTTCTCTGGGCTTGCCCTTTATAAAGAACTCTCTCCCTACTTTTCAGCATCACAGGAAGTCGACAGCTTTCAAATTAGACCAGTGGAAAAGTCTTTGCAATGACAAATTTTACATTTCCCAGGACAAGTTCACACTGTCAGAGCGGGACCCTAGCTCTCCATTTCTGTGAGCTAATTTTCTATTTTTAAGCTAATTTTTTTAAGTCAAGACACGTGACATTGAATCCCCATCATATTACTTGCTGCTTTGGCCTTTCTTGACACTGATCTGACACTTTTCTAGGCCAGGGAAGCAAAATATTTTTTATTACTTTGAGCATATTTTGCTCCCCCAGGTTTTGTTTGTTTTGTTTTATGATGAGCTTTGCTGTTCTTGCCTGAATTTTTAAGTTTTATTCCTACCTGTGTGGATATTTGGAGATACCTGCTGGATTAATTTTGCTCTAGCATAGTTACAGGGAATAAATGCACAAATCCAGGCTCCTGTGCTTAGCACAAATATCACTGTCAGAGCTGGTTGGTACCGGTTGTATGTTCTCAGTTTCACACTGAGGTGCAGCATCTTTGGTTGTAAGCACTATATGTAGATGGATGGGGAGATGCGAGCAAATTAGGACTTGATATCTGCTGACTTCTTTGGGTGAAATACGTCAGTGAAAAATATTCTGAAGTTGTTCTTTCTGAAAGAGGTTTTTGACTAGGACTTTTTTTAGCTTGTGCACAATACAGTGGGCCCTCCTACAGCACTGCTCTGTTTCTTGTCCTTTGCAACTACCACTTTTATTGTTGGCTGCCTGTTCAGACGCTGCACAATCCCCTCTGGATTTCATTCAGCAGTGTTAAATATCACAGCAGCATCCCTGTTTGGCTTTGCTGATGTTTAAAAAGAAAATGTTTGTTTTGGTTTTTGTTGTTTGGTTTTTTTCCCCTATTTATTTCCGTGAGCATTCTGCCTAAAGCAGACCTCATGGAGTTTCTGCCTGGAGGATTAAACCAGCTATTTCAGGGGTCAGGTGGTTGGTTACAAAGGTAGTGGGGCTTGAAATAAGTTCCAGTAAACAGGTGAGGAAGGAAATGTCTATTAGGATACTGAGGAAGGCGTTTTCCCAAAAGCAAATTCAGTGGGAGCACTGTGGTCAGGTGTCAAAAATGTTTACAGAATAAGTTTTACTCTGTTGTGAGGGGCAAGGAGGAAGCCCTTCCACATCCTGAATTTCTCCCTTATTCTTTTGATACAGTTCCCCCAGTGTGACATACACTTTTATTGCAATAGTACTGAAGAAAACCAGTCCCAAGTCAGGTCTCAGGGGCACTAGGATTGTACAGATACAGCACAAAATCTGACCCTGAGGTTTTATTCATTAAGCATGCATTATTATCTTTCTCAGCTTCCCTTGGCTTTTGGGACCATTGTCTGACATTTTGTCAAACATGCAGTTCCCTGGACTTGTTTCCTCTGTGAAATACTTACATTATAGTCTCATTCTATATGTAAAACAACCAACTTCTATTATATGTGTAACAGGATAACATCTCCATTTTAATAAACCTTTACTCAGAACACAGTCTGGAATGGGGTCAGGAGTCATCGCAGCACTAATCCCTTTGCAAAAGAAAAATGAGAAATGGTGTGTTTGTGACATTCTCACAGCACAAGTGAAGATTGTTATCCTGCTCAGATCATGCTGGTGGGGAGCAAGGGGGGTGGGAGGATGTTGAAATCCAGCAACTGAATAAGGATGACCTTTGTCTGCGAAAAGCACTTTTGTTAAAAAACGTTTAAGTGCCCTCAGCTTCCATTTCCAGACTTTCTCATTCCTCCTATTCCATCCCTCTAAACTGATCAGTGCTTTGTGCCAGACAGTCTGTGACTCTGCCTGCAGAATGTGCTCCAATCCCTCAGGTGAATCCTGGGGAGGACTTTTCTTCCCCTCTCAGGCCACATAAAATTAAATACAGAGCCTTTCTCTTTCTTTGGACAGCATTATCAGCTGTCCTGTTGCTCTTGTAACTTAAGGTGTTTTGCTGGGGGGGGGGGTGCTAGGTTTTGGTGGGGGTTCATTAATTAGTAAACACTTTTAGGTTTTCTCTTACTGTCACATGGAGTTTGCTCAGTTGGTTGGGGGAAAGAAGCTGCTTAAAAATTAAATATATGACTGTTGTACCACTGTTGAAATCAATAGTACAATGTCAGCTTGCAGCACATGAAAGTCTGCTTCAGGGTTTTAAAAAAAAAAAGGTAATGAGTAATAATTATTTCAAAATAACTCAGTATCTGTTTACATTTAACAAAGTTGGCTTTCTAGAAAAGCTTGTACTGCTGTGGAACTAATTACTGTGATACAGAATGGAAACAATCATTTAAATATTGTTTAAATAATAGTTGTTAAAACCGTTTCTATCTGTATCTCATTCCTTCTGATAAAACATGTTCATTTTTAATGAAATGCTGTCTGAACACACTAATTTACAGCAGAATATTCCTAATTTTTAGCAATTATTAAGACAAGTACAATTTGTGACATTATTAAAGCATCATCAACAAATTAGTTACCTTATCTGCTCTCTATCTGCATAATCCTTGTACCCCTGCCACCATGTTTACAAATCCAAATGAATATTATGCAGCTCAGATCTAATTAATTTTGGATTAGTCTGCCAGACACATGTAGTCCTGATCAAAATAATCTGTTTTCTCTCTTTTTTTGACCCCTGGAGCATTCTGTTTGTCAGGGGATGTGCTGGAACATGAATATCAACAAGCAGGTTAATCCTTAAGCTGTCACTTGCTCCCACATATTCAGCATCCTGTGGGGGTTTTTTTGTTTTGATTTTTTTGGTAGAAACTTCAGGGATCCAGGTCATGTCAGCCAGAAAATCAGTGTCATGTGGAGCTCAGATGAGATTCATATCTGACTAGAGATTTAAACCATGATATATAATGAAAATAGGCTGCTGAAATGGCTTTTCAAAAAGATCTGACCTTATGTTGTGCTCTTCTTGAAGGGAAAGAGCCAACTTGGAGATATATTTGAAAGGAAAGCTGAGCTGCTATAAATTTCCAAATGGGTCATGAGAAATTTAGATGATGATGGTTGGGTGATTTATGTGCATTTCTGCATCCTCTGGCAGGGGGATCTGGCATCTGGGACTTCTATTCCATGTTCATGGCACAGTCAGAAGACTTAAATGGAAAAATTAGCTTCTTCCTGCCCCCTTGGAATAGGACACTCATCATTAACATTTACAGTGTAAAGTAGGGGTTTTTTATGTCACAAACTTCTTTCTAAAAAACCATGGCAGACCTTCTCCTTAGCCATGCTCTTTCACAACTAAAAGTAGACCTTAAGAACAGAATCTTGTAGGTGTGTGTTCACTGAGTTCACTGGGCTGGCTCCATGTGAGATTGTGCACTTAGATTTAGTAATAAAGGGTTCTTCTAAGGCAGGTAGATGCATATATAAAGGTAGCTGTTTATTAATTGATCAGCTTGGTGATTAAAGTAAATGAGATTGTTTTCTATGTACATTTTTTTCTACAATACTTAGTCTTGAATAAGATGATTTTCTTTACTGGGGGCAGTGGGAAAGAGGGAGGGAATGATCCTGCCTTTTTTTTTTTAGCTGAGAAAGTGACTGCATCTCCAAAGCCTTCAGTTTTTCCTAAAGGAAAACTGACTATCTCCAAGCTTCCCAGTTTTTATCCTTTCTGTGAGCAGTCACCAGAATCTGACACTACTGCTTTGTGCTTTACAAAGCACTAGAAGTAAAGGAAACAAAATACTAGAGAAGGAATACAGTAGCAATCAGAAATACGTAAATATTAAATATTAAATAAATGAAGACAATAAACCCAGCTGAGCATTATTAATCTGGGCTGATTTGAAAATTTCATGGTAAAAAATAATTTTCAATTATCCACTGTTTTCAATAGTGGAAAATAAGAACTTAGTAAATAGTCACGAAGTTTCTGTGATGGGGAAAAAATCAATCAGGATGGATAACATTTCAAAGCCTTTCTATCATTCCAGTTTTGATGGTGTTGGGGGAAAAATAGTATTTTAAAAGTGAAGATATTGCGCAGGCTGTAAATGTGATAATTTACTGTTAACATAAAGTCATCTTCCAACATAGATTGTCTACAAAGAAATTTCCTTGGAAAGCTGTTGCTTAAAACAGGCACACCGTTACTTTTTATTTTCTAGAAATGTTTATAATCAAAGGGTAGGAAAGTGAATGAATATTTTTTTTTCAGCTGAATGCAGATTAAATCTGGTTGAGTTTTCTTTCTGATTTCCCACCAAACCTGATTGATTCTCACTCTGCCATCAGAGTGATATCCCTCGGAGTACATAGCTCATCCTCTTTGATTTAGGGTCACCCAGCAGGTCACAGACACCAGGATGAGCTTCCCATCAGATCATGGAGAGTCACTTTTCTATGGCCTTGAGGTGCCAGGTTTCTAGATCAACATCGGGTTTTGTACCACTGTCCCAGTGACACAGAATTGGCTATGACAAGGCAGCTTTATTTAAGTATCATAGAAAACACCATTGAACTGCCTCCTAATTTGTGCTTCTTTTTAATGAGTTTTTCTCCCAGGCTGGAGACTGATGAAGTTGATGTTGTAGATGCCTTTGACTGGAGATACATCAGTACATGTGTCAAGTGAGACCCTGCAGATCTTTCTCTTTCTACTTCAGCGAAACTTTGCTTTTGATAAATATGCAGAAACACCTGAAAGATGAGATTCTTTAATATTCTGAAAGAAAAGTCATACACCTTTCCTAGAACTGAAGTTACAGCAGGTTTTGGTAAATATATGCAGGCTGGAAAATTAGTCTAAAGATCAAAAAATGTCAAACCCCAAACCAAACTGATCTCTGCTGTGTTCATTTCTTGTTTTGCCTGTGCTGTTGCCTGGTTGATTTTCACTGGATGGAGCAGCTGAAAAAATTATTTGGGATTGTAGCAGTTGGATGTATTTCCTCCTGCTCCTCCCTAAAGTCAAATGGCTGAGACTGGCGATTTCTTGGGGTCTCTTATAAAAAGCAAGGTCTGCAGATGTTTGAATTGGTGTGATTATATTTGGACTTGTCAGTGTTCAGAGTGTCCTTGTGGTCTTTAAGAACGACTTGTCAAGAGTCAGATCCACTGTGCTAGACACCATATGGTTACTTTACTGTGGGATTTTCAATTTCTCACTAAAAACCCATGAAATGCATCTTTCACCCCGTTAAACTGACTGTTTCAATACAACTATCTACTTAAGGCTTAACTCTAGGCAGAAAACTCACAAAAACATGAGCAGAATTAATGAGGGGAATTAATGTTAAGCGTAAACTAGCAAAGATGCACAAAGGACAGAACTGGGAGAAAAAAAAAGCAGCAAGAAATTGATGCTGCGACAGCTTCTCTTTTAGTTTGAAAAAAACCCCCAACCACTAGAAAAGATTAATTACTTTGTTAAGAAGTGCAACTTTTAGTAGCTAAAAAACCCAGGGGGCTCAATTCGTCTTTGCATTTTGTCTTCAGAAGTGAGTGTCAAATGATAATGCCAGTTATGAAACCCTGATGGATGGGATTGAGTCCTATTCCTGAATGATCATGGTGCTGCAAATCTGGGATGTTCTACTGACCTTGGTGTAACAGCAGTTTGTGGCAGCTGAGAATTTGGTTCCCTGTTGAAGCTGAAGTTTTATATAATCCTTCCCAAGAGAACACTCAGCATTATTCTGTGTAAGAGGCTGAAGGAAAACCTGAAATCAAGAGTGACACCCCCGCATATGAACACATATTTAACCAATCTTTATCAAACTTTAACAAAAGAATTTACCCCAGTGGCTTAAATTTTTTTTACAGGAATGCACACAACTCCCAGTCAAATACTGCTTGAGTCAGGGGAAACCAAAGTGGTGGTGATGGACATTGTCTGATTTTATTTCTGAATGGGGCTCAGGCCTGTGACTTCAGAAAGAAGGACTTTCTGAACAGATAAAACCTTGCACAGCCTTAGACATGGTGTGGAGCTTAACTGCTCATAATTTAGTCACAATTTAAGAGTCAACTCACCCCTGTTATAATTGAAGACTGTGTATAGAAACAAGAATTCAGATTCAATAGGATCATAAAAGTT
>WHWA01009250.1:71809-91299 GCA_029286575.1 Pitangus sulphuratus | reverse complement strand
CCCCAGCATTAAAAACTCACCCTTGTAATGAACAAGCAGTGGTGAAATCTATACCCTTTGGAGCATCTAGACCGAGTTTGGGTGTCCCATGGGAGAACAGGGGAAGGAGAACAAATTCTAATTCAATTCTGGGTTTATGGACTGTGAGCACAAACTGCTGCGTGGACTGGCGTGCCTTGTATTCGCAAGGGGTGGAATTACAGAAAGATTATTTTCGGTCCTTTAGGCTCTTAAAAACCAGTGGAGGTTGGAGACGCTCTTTAAGGAGGGAGCATTTCACCCAAGAGGGAGTGAGAGAGGAATGAGGTCACTCAGAGTCATGGGGCTCACAAACAAGCCAAGAGGCCAAATCCCAAATTATTATGGAGAGCAAGTGCAAGCTTGCAGCTACTCTGTTTGCCTGGGAATCCTCTGCCTCCATTGGAATATTTCTCTTGGAACAACTTGAGCCCCAGGGGCAGCCTTCAAGAAATAAGTTTGGAATAAAATGTATACATTTGGCCGGCTTGATTGAGTCAGATGTTTGGGTTTGTCACTCCCCTTTGGTGTGTAAAGTCTGGGCTCAGCTGCTCGGGAGAATTTGATGGCCAGGCTGAGGAGGTTGGTTATTCTGAGCTACATTTCCTGCTGTAGATCTGATACTTTTGGCCTGTGTTGTGGCTGTTGTGTTCGGTGTTGTAAACTGCCTGGGGTAAGTACAGGAGGCTCAAACTGTCTGGTGGCTGCTCAGTCAGTGAATGAGTCTGAACCCAAGAGGCAGCTGAGAGGAAAATGGATAATGTCTCCAGATTCCCACAGGGGAGAAGACAGTGAAGCTTAATGACTAAATACTCAATAACTTCATAGGCCAAGCCCAACAGGGGAGAAAAAAAATTGGAATTAATAATTTTAAACTTTGGTGGGAACTAAAGTGGCCCAGCAGAGTTTTGTCTTGCTTTTTGTTTTGGTTTTAAACTGGCTTGTGCAATATAGCACAGTAAGGTTTTCTACCTTACTCTATGCAGGGTACAGGTTTTATCCCAACAATAGCCCAGTTGTTACCAAACGAGAAGCAACAATGTAATAATTCTGGAAAACTTAAAATTATTGAATATCAAAATGGAATTTGTATCTATTTTGTATATTGGAATTTTATTTTTTTCCTCTCACATGAGGTTGTCTTGTGGAGTTCTCCATCCTCTTCAAGGATTGTGCTGTGCTTAAACTGTCTCAAGGAAAATATTTTCTAATTAAAAAGGCTTATATAAAATGTACAATTGCTACATGTTTCTGAGTGTTCTCCAAGAGAAATATATTTATTTAGGCCAGCCTAACCAGAAAATAACTGATTTGGCTTCCATAAATTACCCACCTGACTCCAGCATTGGACCAGAGAAGTGTTTTAAAATCATAAATAAGATTTAAACACTAGATTATTTGATGTGCTGGAAAATGCTGATACTTATTTTCCTGCCTTTCACTGTCTGAGTCTTCTGGGCTGCATTTGGGCAATGTCACTGAAAAAACGTCACTGAAAGCTCCAAAATTTTTTTCAATCCTGAGCCTAAGGTTATGAGATTTACCTCAAGTTTCCTCTTCCAAGGACATTCTGTTGTGACCATTTGCATGCTCATTTTTGCAGCTTTAACCTTTAGGTGGATGGTTTGTGGGGTTATCTAAGGCAGCAAGAAGTTACCTAAATGGCACTTTGTATTACACAAAAGAGAAGCAATGCAGGGACTGTCATGTTTTGCTCTCTACTACTCCCTGAAAGCAGATTCCAAACTCTCTGCCAGCTGCCTGCCAAATCAGCCCAGTAGGTACATCTTAGCCTGGTGCTTGTTTTGCACACATGCAGGAGAGGAACTGCTCCTGCACAGCTCCCACTGGCTCCTCTGAGAACCACCCAGTCAGTCAGAGACAGCTGAGCCTCAGCCTTTTAATAGATGTGTGCTGTTAGACCTCAGCACGTTGTTATACCCCCAGGAGAAGGCAACTTTAATTTTCATATGGAACAGCAACGCTCCAAGCCCAACATATTGCTTTGAATCAAAGCAGCCCGGACTTGAAAGCATCTATAAAGTGGAAACAGGTGTAGTCAGCTGTTTAAATACTTCACAAGTTGTTTGACACATTACCACAGTAGTCTGATTCACATTTGAAAGTTAGGCATTTGCATAAGCAGAGTGAGATCATAAATCATTTTGGACAGTGTATTATTGCTGTGCTAGTTTCTGTGGATTGATGGAAACAAGTAGCTGGAACAAAGCAATGTGAGCCTGTTCTGATCATATATATATATACCTGTTTATGATTATCAGCAAAGAGAGTAATGGAAAATAAATTTTCATATTTAATAAAAATCAGATGAGGTTTTTCTCCAGCTCCATTATTTTTGTGCTTCCTTTTGGTAAGCTTGGAGTTGCTGAGTTGGAGTGGCTCAAATGATTGTTTAAATAAAATGTCAGTTGGGCTCCTAAATTCCATGTAAAAGGGAGCTCAGGCATTGTATTTGCAGAAGTGAATTCCAGATGCTGCAGAGTACTCCAGATCATGTGCTATCTGGCACTTCTTGTTGTCTTTTGAATAATTGTTGCATGCCATGACCCCTGATCTTTGTTTCCCTACAAGTACGTACTATTCCACATTTTATGACATGATGCAAAGTGGATGAAAATATCTACTAAAAAAAAAAAAAAGAGTTAATAGAGGAAGAAGGGAGAGAGCCAAGCATTATGTTATACTCTTTTGATGAATGCTCTATATTTCATCTTTATGCACTTGAGCCAAGAGAGTAACTCATCTCTTTGCATAAACATATGGTGGCTTTGTTTTTGGGCAGACTTGTGACAGTAGTGAGTGAGTGACTTTGCAGGCTCCGACAGTTGTCATATTCATGGGTAGCAGTGCTGCCAAAGATCGTGCGTATTAACACAGCTATTCAAATTCCCTGTAGCACCAGAGTATTGCAGTCAGAAACTGCTTCTCCCAAAAACTTGACTGTTACTACTTTTGTTTGCTCGGGGTGGGGGGGGTTCTGCTCGTTTGTTTGGGGCTTTCTGCTCGTTGTTTTCAGAGTTTTCCAAAGTCTTTATTTGGGAACCAACATATATACAGTGAAAACTGATTGCCTTTGATCCAAAGTAGTCAAAGATACCGGATTTCAGCAACTGAAGTATTTTTTTTCCTGGGAAATAGATCTGTTTGTGTTGTTTAACAATGGGAGCTGACTGGTGTATTTTCTCGATAGACAGTAAATACGAGATGCTGTGAAATGGAGAGCAAAAGGAACATCATCTGTCTTTTGCTTGACAGAGACCATCTGACAGATCCACTCTGGCTTCCTGATAGGTAAAGTAGGCAAGAAAGGGAGAATAATGAAGAGAACAGTCTCGTTTTCTGAAAATAGACTTGTTTTCAACAAACTGAAATGCTAAGGATTTTATGGAGAAGGGAGAACATAGATAAGGGGCCAAAAAGACCACGGTGTGCTGTGCTGAGAAGCCTTTATTTGAACATATTAAATGAAAACCAGAATGTTTTATTAAACAATTAGTGTTTTATAGCCAGTAAAACAGAATCAGGCAATTGAGATCAGATATGAAGAAAGGCAACCCCTCCATTTCTTGAAAACCACCTAAAATTTTCAAAGGTAATTTTGATCCCATGTATCCCATATCCCATTTTTTCCACAGGACCTGACAATTGAATGTGGGAGGGGAAATTATCTATTTCTAATCTCCACTTGTCAAATCTTACTTAAATGTAAATAGCAACCTTAAATTCTTTCTTCAATTTACTTTTGCAATCTCGGAACACCGAAAGGTCTAACTGAAGTAAAATGGGCTCTCAAAGCAGAGGATTTTTCTATCAGTTTGACATTTGTAGGAACCAGGTCCAAATCACCTGTGTATTACATAATAAACTGAATATTTTTGTATTATAGAAACACCATTGCACATATAATTTAGCGAACCAGCAGAGAAGCCAAATGTGATACCAAAAGGTGGCAAAAAGTCCTGTTGTTTTCCAGATTATTTTGCTACCAGCGTGGTGAGGTTACTACAACCCAAAGCTGACAATGGATCTGTTCGAAGANAAAAAAAAAAACCAAAAAAATCAGATCTTGTGTTAAATAAATACAATAAGAAGGATCAGTCAGTGAGAAAGTTTTAATTTCTGGATGTACTTCCACAAGTCATTTGAGTCCTTGATGTACTTAAAAAGCAGACAACTACAAGTCACTAACCTTACAGAGAGAAGGTGTAGCTATGGGAAAAAAAGAAATATATTTTATTTTTGAGACAGCAGAACACTTTGGCATGTGTTGCATCTTATCATCTGGTGAGCAAAGCTTTGAGGCATTTACTTCAGTTCTCCCAATAGTCCTACTTAAAAATTAATTCAACAAGCTGTTGAGCAATCCTGCTTGATCCAGTAAAACACTCAAACATGTGCAAAGTAATTTGGCACATTCCTGGTGACACCTGAACTCTGCTGCTAAATCTGGAACACATTTTTACTGTTCCAGTCTTTTGTCCCAGTCCACTCTTATGCATAAATTTCCTTGGCATCGGGGGATGGATTTGGTTTTGTATAAGTTGTAAACTTTGCCCTAAAATACGAAGTTAAGTGATCGCAAAGAATCACAACTGAAGGGGGAACAGCAGCAGAAGTGATGAAGTTTTAAATTTTCACCCCAGGTAAAATTTGAACTGATCCAATGAGTGATAGTTGGGGTAACAGCTAAATTGGGTAAACTCTCCATATTCAGACTAACATGAGGCCAGATCTGCAGTTATGACCACATGTGAGGGGTAATCAAGCCACAGGACAAAAGGGAAGAGTATGGTTCTCTTAGAGTTTTCAATTTCCTGAGTTTTTACACTTTTTCAATAGTGCATGTTTTTGATATATTATTCATTTTTCTGATGAGGATTAGGGGTCATACACTAAATTATTGAAGTGCTTTTGATAACACTGGATACCTCCAAATCTTACTCTTGCTAAACAAACGTAACTTTGCTGAATGGAAATTAACTTCATCATATCAGGATGTTTTAGAGGCCAAAAAACCATAAACAGGATCAAAAAAGGATTAGGCAAATAAGAAAGTCTAGTTTAGATGTTTCTGCTCTGTAGCCAAAGGCCAAATGTGTTTGTGTTCTTAGGGCCACAGGCAGGTCCTAAGGACCATTATTGATGACTGCGAATTTCACATTAGAAAAGAACTTCTAACTTTCCTTCTAACCAAAAGGATGCAGTACTTCTAGAGACATAACCAGACAATACATTCATTTATTCCTCCTGGGGTGATTTTTGTCTCCACCATCAGCCAAATTATAGGTATTTATGTAATATATTAATCTCTTATTTTGACCATTGAAAAAAAATACCTTTTTTCCCCCCTATAAATCTATTTCACGGTAGCTAAAATATATCTGACAATTTTTCATTTACAATCTGGATAATGGGAGTTTGTAATCTGGTTCAAGTTGCATGTGTTAAGTGACCATTACACAGACAGGAATTACAATCACTAGTCCATAATTTCTCTGGCAATTATTTTCCATTCTGTGTTAGCTGAGTTGTGAAAGGAAATGGAAGGGAAAAGGGGAGGGAAAGGAAAGGAGAAAGAAAAGGATCCACAAAATTTCAAGGGAAGGTTATGCTTTTTCCAGCAACCATCAGGCAGGTCATGGTAACAGTGATTTGAGAGGTTATAGACACTCTACATTGGAAGTTTAAACACTCAGGAATCTGATTGAAAAAAATCCAGCTCTTTAAACAACTTAAATTTGATTGTTCAGCCTCTAAAAAGGACTGTCTTACTATCACAAAAGTTATCCACAGTGCTTTGAGGGACAGAGAGAAGGAGAAGGTAGTCCTCTCCAAAGAAATGCTTATAATCATCTCCAGTTTGGGGGAAGAGTTTTCACTGTTCCTTTGAGAAGTTCAATTATGTGAAGATTACAGAAGTAGCTGCAGGATTTATTCTCAAGTGTCTTTGGTTATAATTCAAAGAGCAATGAGTGAAAAAATAATTTGAAGCCTGACATTAATCTTTGAATTTGTAGAAGAGCAATTGTTGGAAAATTCCCTACTGGTTTATTTTCCCAGTTCAGTTCAGAAGAGTTTTGAACAGGAGGTTATTCAGCACAGAGTTAGTATTTCTGTTCTGTATAGCTGGCAGAAAGTGTTTCTGTCAAGAGTCAGTTTGGGTTAGTAAATATTTTTCTCCTGCAGTGTTCCAGTGTGTTTTTAAGAGGGATAGAGCAGGCTGAAAAGCTGATCTAGAAAAAAGAACTATTCTACGAAGCTGATAACATCAGTTGGCTAATGGATCAAAACCAGAATCTAAAATCAATTTTTTTTTTTTAATACAGTTAAGCTAATTCTGTTCATAACATCTTTTTGAGTTTAAAAGCCTGAGAATCTTATATCCCATCTGTGTGTGCTAAAAGCCTTATGAAAGAAACTCGGTTTACAACTAGTTTCCTCAGATGAAGATCTCCAAATTCTGTCTGTATGGCCTGATCTCATCAGAATTATCCTATTTTAGTTCACTGTCTCTGTGACAATAGCATTCAGATCTAGTGCTCATCAATCTGACCCAAAACTAAACTATATCCTTAGGCAATCTGAACATTAGATCATTTCTAACTGCAAATTATATTTCCTTCATTAATTTCTAGAATTTCCCAAGTTATCAATTACAAAAAGCCAAATGTTTAATGTTAGAAAAGCCCAATAGATTTGTTTTTTAATTTCTCTAAGCTCTTTATGGTTGTTCAGAGATGGTGTATATGCTTTACAGATGCTTAAAAATCCCAGGAAATCACATCTTGGGAATCAGTCTCCCACAATTTGCATGAAAGACAAGGTGGTCAATTTGTGAAGACAAGGTTGAAGCAAATGAGGGCTTTACTTTGAGGAGAAGCAGCAGCTCAGGATAATAAAACAAGTGTATTTGTCTCTGGTTTTCCAGCTTAAAGAGTCTGTATGTAAGAGCTGGGACTAAAAGGTTCCTTTAAAGTAATTCTTCTTAAAGTTATGCTAGAGGGAAAAGCAGGACTTTGGTGGGATCAGGGAGGTGTTCTTGGCAAGTTAAAGGAGGCACAAGATCACTGGCTCGTACCAAACGAAAGCAAAGGCTGCACACTCTCTTCAGGATGCTCTGCCTTTCCTTTAGCTTCCAATAAACTTTCCATTTATTTTTGGCAAGTCCCTGGTTTTAATCATTCCTCCTTTGGGATGCTCAGCACAAGTGGTTTGCATTAAAAGGCATTTTACCAGGAATACCCACCCAGGTGCTGTTTAATAACATATAAGGGATCTTTGCAGGGAACCCTGCAGACCTTCAAATTTGCCAGAGCATTAGGACAACAAATATAAGGAATCTAAATAAAACATCTTGTCACGTTTGTGGAAAAGAGGGAGGTTATTCTGGAGTCTTGAAGAAAGTTTGAAAGACCATTTTCATGGTTTTATTTGGGGTAGAGGGGTCAAGTTTGCTGTTTACCTGGTGATTGTAACCACTTGTATACAAACAATGAGGAATATTTGCATGAATCTTTATATATATATATATATTTATTTTAATGGTAAAATGACACAGACTGGCTTCTGATTTACTCATGCAAAGTCACATTTTACTTGACAAATAGTCCTACTGAACTGGGAGGGAGGAGGTAGATTGAATATTGGGGTTTGGAATCTGAACATAAATAAATGCTGACTTTTTTTTTTATTATTATTTCAAATTTCTTACCTCTGAAGCTTCCTGGGGTAGATTCAAGATGTCCAATATTAAGATCATTGCTCCTTAGTGTAAATGAAAAGAAAAATCAATTATGTCTACATATATTTCCCACAACTTTAATGCTTTCAAGACGCTCTGCTCCATCTCATCCTGAGCTTCACCAAAGTCAGTGGAATCAGGCCAGTGGTAAATACTGTCTAAGATTCCAAAAGGGAAACTTCCTTCACAGAAGATGACTATTTCAATTTTTAATTTAAGCTGCAGTTTTTCAAGGCAGAGAGATATTTAGAGAGTCAAAAGCACATCTGGGAATATTTTATAAACTGTAGTATTTTCCCAGTGAAAATGTAAAGCTTGTCTTAGGTTATGTCCAAAATTTCATCTTAATTAGGGTCTGCATTCCCTGCGTGCAGCCATATTTTATGTTTGTTTTGACATCAGAGACATACCCTTAATTAAATGTCAGAAAAAGCAAAGGTGATGGAGAAAAAGAGTGACATAAAATATGTACATATGAAAATATGTATATGTAAGTGTGTGCAGCCAGTTCCTTCTGCTCTAAGAGTCAGCATGGCAATCATTGTTGAGCTTTTTATAATTCCTGGGCTTCAGTGGGGGAAAAATTACCTTGGGAGTTTAATGGACAGGGAAATGAATGGAACTGAAAAGAGGTTTTTTTGTACTCAACCTCTAGTAAACAACTTTTCAGTTCTCATTCTGAAGGTGAATTCTGATCAGTCCTTCTTCTGGGTGTAGTACAAGATTTACTGGGATATCTTTGGGCTTGTTTAGTTTGAGTATTGGGGGTATTATTTTTATTTATTTATTATTATTATTACCTTCAGTTATTCTTAACTCAGCTCTCCAAAAGATGCAGTAGCTGTGACACAAGTTCTTGTTCTGTCTTGAGATACACAGTGGTCTAAAGTTCACAGATACAACCACTCTATCTCCTCAGCTATGGTTAAATTTGAGTTAAAAGGCAGAAATGGGAGCAATAATTGACTCTTTTTAACCATACATGGAATGTGGTTTATGTTAATGGTGAGATGTGACAAGGTAGGATGTGCAGGAGTCAGTGTTCATCAAATGATTAGTCATCTCTGTACTTCCTTGCATAAAATGACCTTAGGCACGTGTGGAAATGGTGTGTGTCTTTCCTGAAGGCAATTCTAAATGGCTCCTGTTGCCCTGCACGGGGACCACTGAACGTAGCAAGGATCACAGGGATGGAGCCAAACTCGTTTGCTGATGGAGCCAAACTCGTTTGCTGAGAGCTGGGCCAGAGGACAATCAGTCCACGGGAGTTTCTCACCCTTTTTTCATGTATGACTTCCTGCTTATCCTCGTAGTGCCAACAGCTATTGGCCCAAGTTGTGCTCTGGCATATGAAGGGTATTATTTTCCATGTATTCTGGCATTATACACCCCCCTGACAGCAAATCCACCCCCTCCTCCCCAGGCAGACACATAGAGATATACTTGTTTTCTTACACCAGCTTTCAGAAGAGAGGAACTTATATTCCCCCGGAGAGGGAAAACTTGTCCCGTCACGTTATCGTCTGTGGAGTTATTTCATACTCCACCCATTTACTTTGTGGCATTAATCACTGAATCTTGATGATACACAGATTTTTAAGGTGGGGAAAAATATCCTGCCAGAGTCAAACTGTAGGCTTTCTAAAAAAGGTTGTTCTGTCTGGGTCTGTATCCTGAAAAGGGAGACGGTCAAGTCACTGCACTATATCAAATAATCTGATATTTAGAACGCAAAAAATCACAACAGACATCTTATTCAGCACCAGATAAAATCTCTGAGCAAAAAATTAAATCTGAGAACGTGGTCCTGCTTCAAACCCTTGTGGATACCGTGCCTAGATAGCTGAGGAACTGCTTCCCTCTACAGGACCGTGCCTGACCATGACATCCATGGAATAATCAAAATTCCAGCTGAAAAATGGAAACTGCCAGCAGGGACAGAGCCCTTCTCACAGATGGTTTGGGCAGTGGTGTTTACTCCTGGAATGTATTAGGGATACCATCAGGTCCACTGGAACAAGAAAATGGTCTCCTTTAATTGACTAAACTTTCCCTCGAGTAAATAAACTTCACTCTGGGGAGGGGAGAAACACGGAGTAGGTGCTGTGTGTCAACTGCTTCTGCAAATAGTTTTGTCTCATCTGAAGAGAAATCTCACTCTATGCTTGCATCAAGTTCATCACAGCTTATTTCAATATTTATTTATTTAAATTGTTATTGTTTAAAAGACTTGTTAAAATTTGACCTCCGTGTTGTACATTAAAGCTGTAGAAATAATTGGGTTGGTTTTTTTCCCTTCGTACTCCCAGGGAAGAATATTTGTTGTACACAAATTATACTGGTCTTTTGCAATTCTCTTGTATTCCTTAGATGGCTGTCACAGAGTAAATCTCTGCTGTCACCTGTGTGTGAAAATATGTTTGAGGAACCAATCTGTAGCTTTCAAAACTCATCCTCTCAAAGAAAATTTCCTCAGCTCCTCAGACTCCCTTCCTTGCCTGCAGATGGAATTAAACTTTAAGAGCATTGTATGAAGAAAAGGATATAAGTTCTCTTAGGAACAAATAGTGTATTGATTTTTAAAATGGGGATAATCTAGGTGTCATTGCTGTATGAAAAAAGCTGTTTTGTCTGTAAACTTTGTAGTCCTTTGCCATAAAGTAGTGAGGTCATTAAAAGAGATGGATGTAGAAGATAACTTTGCTTTAAATGACTGATGGTAAACTCTTACTTAGTTGAAAAAATCAAAAATTAATAAACAGCAGAGCAGCCTGTTGAGAAAAGCAAATTTTAGTAGGTTAAATGGTGTGAAGTTTAGATTAATATTTGACAATCTAAGATTGGGTTGTCTTTTGTTACCCCAGTGTTGTGATCCACATGAGTTTGTGGGGCTGCAAGGAGACTCTTGTCTCCAAAATCATAAATCCAAAATCACTGGATTTAAAGTAAGAGTTGCTGAAGTCTAACCTGGCTACAATTTGCATATTAAAATAAGCAAGAAAAGGCTTTTTGGACATATAAATAAACAAAAAATGGGAGATACTTTTATGTTCCAGTGTTGTCAGAAGGGTTGGTTTGGATGTGGTATTAAAAAAAAATAAATAAATATTGCTTTGGCTTTCCCCCAGCCCCCCAAAATAAAGGAGGTAATTGGCTTCAGTAAACTGAGCAACCTCTATCCCAGCAGTGGGAAACAATCAGCAAAGGAAGATGTAAACCTGGTAAAAAAGACTATGTTGAGACCCCCAGCAGATTTCCTGTCTGGAAAATAGAAAATATAATGCCTATATTTATAATGGAGAGAGAAAATGATCCAAGTATCTACATACATCTGTAGTATTGAAGGATCAAAAAAAAAAAAATTGAAGTAACAAAGAGACACATTGAAATACATATAAAATGTCTTTGGCTATAACACAGCTGTAGATCAAAACGAATTAATCATTCTGATAATTCGTACAGATATATGTCCTCTGTCTAGAACAGTACATCAGGCTGACAGTCATAAATTTCAGCCATGAAAACTAGGAAAAAAAAAATTGGAAGAGTCATGTTTAATAGGAGAATTGCAGGACTTTATTGCAAATGAATCATAAACAGATGATATAATGACAGACATTGATGAAAAGGGGATTACAGTGCAGATTAGAGGTGAACTCTCTGGATTAATTTTGGGATTAATCTTGTTTGCTGTTTTGACAGCAGCTATTCTTGCTGTCTATGGCTTTATTTGCTTTAAAACCATAAGGGAAAAAGCCTTTCAAGGGTGAAAGATCAGTGCACAAAAAGGAATGGACAAAAATTCTCCATAATTATCCTTTGACTGAAAACTATAAAAGCAGCGAAATGATGCAATACCTTCCAGTAGAAGTAATGACACCAAAACTGAGATATATTACTGCTAAAATAAATAAATGTCTGCAACAGCAGTGGTCTAGACTTGATGATCTTTTAGTGTCTATCTACTAGTTTGTTTTCATGAAGTACAGAGATTTTTTTTTTTAATATAAATAGGCTGAAAGAAGAATTTAAACTGTATGCACTGAAAGCAAAAAAAAAAAATAAAACCAAATAAAAACGGTAAGGATACAGGAAAATATCAAATAATCAATCCTGAACAACACCTCTGACCTGTGTAATAATATGGGTGGTATCCTATTAGGGGAGAAAATCGAGTCTGTAATTACAGACTGTGTCATAATGCAAATATTAGCAGGGGGGCTGAGTCAACATTTCAAAGGGCAACTGTAATCAAGCTATTTTGCTTTTAATTTTAATGCTGTAATAGTAGGTTTGGTTTGTTGGGTTTTTTTTTACATGTCTGTGTGTATAATTCCTATCTACTCTAAGACAGAACACCAAGCACGTGCCTTGACCAAACACTAAATAATACCACAGTTTGAAAGGATTAATTGAAGGATTATGCATCCAAAGCAGTAGAAGTGCTACAACTTCCAATATAACTTCCACTATTCTTTCTTTATTTTTTTTTCTTCTTCTCACGACCTGGAAAATATTAGCTTTGTAAATCAAAAATCACCAAGCAAGTTTCCAAGCATTTTTTCCATCTGTCCACACTCGTAGAATTCCAGGAAACAGAAAGGCTGATGCAGCTGCTGGTAGCACTCTGAAAATGCTGAAATCTCCTTAAGTAGCACAGAAAGATCTTGGTCCATGAGCTTTCCACAGGAAAAAAAAAAAAAAATCAGTGTAAAAGTTTCAACTCCTTTTAAAGGCAAAAGTGGCAGAAAAAGTTTTTAGATCCTGAAGGAGGGTATAGAAAATAACCAGTTCAATACAAATTTTAAAAATGCCTGGTTTTGTGGTCCAGATGTTGAAAGAAATCTAGGCAAGAAATGCCCTACAAAAAAAGGATTAATATTAATTTCTGGGGTTTATCCTGGCATGGATTTTTATGATGTTGGAGCCTGTTATTGGTATAAATTATCCTGCAGCAAAGTCATCTCCAGTAAAGTTCAAATAGGCCAAATAATCAGCAAGTACTTGTCCCCCATTAAGTCACAAAAAATAGATAAAATATGAGCTTCAGAAATCATAATCTCAATACTCCTATCATGTTTTCTCATACACATGGTAATAGTTATTATGGGGTTGTTTGGGTTTGATTTTTTTTTCAATTCTGCCTTCAAAAAAATATGACAGACCCTGAAAGTATTTGCAGATTACAGCCACCAGTTTGTCCTGTTGGATTTCCAAATTGTCATTTAACTACCCTAATTTCACTTGGACTTTAAAAGTTGCTCATAATCTTCTCTGACAGTCGCTTCCCAGAAAATCTCCTGCAATTAAAAACTGAATAAAATTGCACTTTTCAGTTTAAAAGTTTGAATTTATGTTGTTTTCTTGATGGAAAGTCAGCAAAACAAATCTTGGAAGGGTACTCTTCATATATGTAGGAAATAAATCAGACTATGAGTGCTACAGAAACAGGAATGTTCTATATTTGGTGCAGTGACAACTTCACAAAATCATCAGCTTCTCAGTAATTCTCTGAGGGACATAATTTTATGTTAAAATTTGTACAACAATGGCAAACAAACAGTTTTGTGTTCCTTGATTGGTCCTCCTGGTGTCCCCAGGGGTTTTGCATCATAAAAAATTAATTTAGCAATGCCTCCTCTGTTTGGCCACTGTTTTATTGTATTGGGAGCTTGGTAACTCTTCTAATTAAAAAGAGGGGGAATAAAAGTGCATCCCTAAATTTTCAGTTTTAATCCCAACACAAGTCCCTTATCCTGGACCAAAAGAAAACAAATATTTCCTATCAGAAATTAAGTTTTTTAAGACAACAAGGAAAATGTTTTTTTCTATCTAAAGAAAACATATAGAATAATTAGTTCAAGACACTTTTTTGGGGCAGGCCCTTTAATTTTCATTTTCACTTTGCATGCTCTTAACTTTTATAAGCAAGTACCCTCTGTGTACCTGCTATTGGACATACAGGAGTCTGTTAGAAAAAAAAAGCTGGAACATCATGATATTGTATCCCCTTCCCTAATTTATCAACAAAACTCTCTGCGCCTTAGAGGTCTCAAGTCCAGAAATGAGGTTTTAAATAGAATTAAATGTGGAGTGATGCATAAAAGCTGGGAGTGCCTTCGAAAGGTGGACTTTGTCACAGCATATGATTCCCTGGGAATTTTCTTTACTGAAGGAACCAGCTCATGGATTTCAGAGTTTGCTGACTTTTAAACTGTGTCAGGACTTGAGAGGGTGCTGTTATGGGATGCTATTTCCTAAAAAGGAAATATCCCTTTTTTAGAAAAACCCTCCAAAACTGTGCATGGAAGTTAAAAGGAGCAGTTGGGATGGGAGAGTCAACTGCTGAAACTGTTGTCACTGGATAAAAAAAAATAAAATTAGGGCAGGGGAAGGCACAAAAGTCCCCAGAGCATCAAGTCATGCATTGAGTTACTACGATGACAAGCTCAGAGATAACACAGATATGCAAGGCAGAACTAGTTTGCATTTTCCCATTAAGCTTTTGGTCTCTTCCAAGCCATTCCCCTCAATGCAGATTAAGGTTAATTTATTGAGAGGGCTGCTTGAAATGGTTACCAAACACATGGGGAACTTCAGCCAAAGCTCATCCCACAACTAAGTAATGTGAAGGTTTCTGTGCTGTATAACTCATTTTACTCTATAAATAAATTTAGATGAGGTATCAGGAAGAAATTCTTTATTGGGAGGGCTGTAAGACACTGGAACAGGTTGTCCACAACCTGTGGATGCCCCATCCCTGGAATTGTTCATGGCCAGGTTGGATGGAGCTTTGAGCAAGCTGGTCTAGGGGAAAGTGTTCCTGCCTGTGATAGTGGGGATGGATCTTTAGAATCATTCCATGATTCCATCTGTTCTCCTGATGAGAGTCAGGATGCTAAAAAAGTTTCCCTTCTATCTTTCTATCTACTTGTGAAGCTCATCACTGTAATATTCACCTTTGGCGTTGCCTTTGGATTCCCTGTATCCTTGGCACAGCAGGATGAAACTGCCTGGTGGATGCTGCAAGCACAAAACAAATTCACAGCTTAAAACACCCCCCACAGCAGAGGAAACTTAACACGGCTTAGGCTTTGGCTAACTGTGTTTTTAAGCCTTGTAAGCAGAGGAATTTATGTTTGAAACAGGAAAGTTTATGAATATAATTTGCTCTCTAAGGTAACTTAGTAAAAGTATCTTGAGTTCATCAGAAACAGAAACCCTTTCAACTTAAAGAAATTCAGGAACCTACAGTCTAGTCATTTGCAATATTGTTTCTTTTTTTTTTAAAAAAAAAAAAAGCTGAAGGGGATGTGGATGAATGAGCACACACAGGTATAACTGTTTAGTTTGGGATTTTCATTTTTACTGGTTGCACAAATTGCTGGTACTTTCATCCTCCTTCTGAAAAAGCAGGACAGAACAGCAAACTCCTTCCATCAGGCCACAGATCAGGCAGCAGATGGCAACTTTGGACAGCCTCTGATCAGGCTGGCTTGGATTAGAGCCCCATCCACTTCCAAGTGAGCACAATGCTGGGCCGAAGTGGGAGTTGGATCATGTCTAAACATTGTGTCTGGATTCAGAGAGCAGCAGAGTTTTGCTGTATCTGATCCAAGGGCTTGACTTGAGCCAAGTTCTAATTAGGGCTAGTAACTTAACCAAAGAATGCTCTGTGTGCTGCCGTCAGTAACTCTGTGTTACCTGTCTCCTCTGCTGACATTTTAGAAAAGATAAACTGCCTGCAGGGCACAGCTGGTCTCTGGGGGCTGCTTAGGGCACTCTGTTTTAACACCTGAAAAGGGAAAAAATTGCTATCTGGTTTGGTAACTTGTTTCCATTTCTTACAACCAGCTGGAATTTAGGAGACACTTGCTATGAACACTTTCATGCTAAGTGAAAGTAAGGTAACCTCTGAAGGAATCAGCATCTTTTAAGCAGTTTGCAAATCAGGAGCAACTTGCTCTTTCCCAACATAGTGCGTAGACGAAAAGAGGCAGTAAGTTGAAAATTAACTTCGTAACAGCCAGAAGGACAAAGTCTGGGAAACAATTTTGAAGACAGTTGTTCATGGGGATGACAAAAACCAGAGAACCCTCTCTAATTGGTGTTCTGAGCCCCTCGTTCTCAGACTGGCTGATTGGAGTTGTGCTGCCTAGTGTTATTTTCCACTCTGTAACCCCTTGCTGTGCAGGGAAGGGGAGAAAGTGCCGTGGGACTGCAATGAAGGCAGCCCTGCTTTCTACTCCCTGACATCCCATGTGCTCCTGTGAAAATAGCTGATGTTTATTAAACAGATCTAGTGCCTGCATCTCGCTGTAGACTGTCCTGCTTAATGTGAGGCTCTGCTGTGGAGCTGAGCTCAGCTGCAAAAGGATCTCAGCACCTCATTGTTTTTAGAGCTCACCCTGCCAAAGCCTCACACGAGAAACAGAGGGGATGTTCTCCCTGGCAGGCAAAGTGGAAAGAGGCACAGAAGGGCCAAGTCCATGCATCACACTTGTCCTTGCATCAATCCACCCTTATGCAGCTGTGTCACCCCCTTTTTTACTTCCAGAAACTATTTGTCTGGCATAGGGAAGGCCTTAGAATACTTCAGGGGCTGCTTGAACATCTTGTTAACATGCCATCCTAATTCCACTCCTTTTGCTTCACAGACAAGTACCACTTCATTAGCCACAAATCTATTATCTCCTCATTTGGAGGGCTCTGAATAGGCTTACAGCAACATTCTGCTTTTGTAATACAACAGGTCTTTTCACATTGGTTAAAAATACTTCGAGAAATGAAAAATAAAATTCAACAGTGACAGGCATTCCAGTCATTCCTTTCATCCTCCCAGCGCGAGCCAGCAGGTGCAACTTGACAGTCCTTAAACAAACCTTCCCCCTGCTTTGTGGCTGAATAAAGGCTTTGACAAATACTTCTCCTTTGATATGATGTGTACTTGACAAAATTCACGGGGAGATCTGAACTGTTGCTTTGAAGCAAATACTTATTAGAACACTGGAGCGCTAAAGTGCCCTGTGATTTGGCTCGGTTGCTAGTAAGACATCAAGTAAAATGTGCCCATTATGTCAATTCAAAGCCAAGTCTAAACACTGACTCCTGAGAAATCTGAGGAGAATTTGTGGCTGTGCAGCCCCCCCTGCTTTACTGCTTATCTAATTTGCATTTCCTTCTCTGCCTGTCGGTTCCCCCATGCATTTCAAGCTGAGCTGTTGGTGAATCATCTGGAATTCATTACATATTTTTCCATTACTTTATTTTACTTCCCGCTTTCAAACCTTCTCCTCCTCTCTCCCTCTGCCCCAAAATGCAATGCACTTCCAGCTGAACAGGAGAGAGGGTGGTGACCTGTTTCCCTTGCACAGCTTCAGAGTTGTTCCAGATTTGTGCTTGATCTTTGCAGGTACCCAGTCAGGAATATTTAGTCTAAAATGCCTGGAAAGGTGCCACGAAGATTGGACCAGCAGTGAGGACAGAAAGACACAGATTGTTGCCCAGGAAATTTTGTAGGTGAAATGAAACTAATGCATCTCTTTCTGTCCCGGAAAAGCAAACAAACAAACAAACCTGCCAGTGCTTAGAACACCTTTCATCACTTCTCTCTAGTTATATCTTGAAAATTACTGTGATATTTTAGAGTGCATTGCAACCTCTTCTTTCTTTCCTGTCTGCTCATAGCTGTCTATGTGTGAGCAAGGAGCCCCAGACATGATTCTCCAAGTCTGGAGAGCACTCAAAGAAGGCCTGACCTGCCTCTTCCACAGCAGATGGCAGATAATGTCTTCCTGGTAGAGGATCTCACTCTGATCCTAACAAACTGTCTAATTTAGCAGGGGCATTTCAAGATGCAGCTTCTGAAAGCTTAGGAAATGCAAGTTCAAGTTTGAAAATTTGGTGTAAATTTTTAATACTTAATATAAGTGACTACCAAAACAGCCTCCCAAGACGTGTAGTTTATTCACTTTATGTTGACATGTTTATAGCAGGACTTAACTAATAACTTTCTCACAGATTTTCCTGTGATCTGATCAGAGATCATCATTTTGAAACGAGACTTTCTGGTGCGGTCGTTGTCACCTGGGATGATGAATTCACAGAGTTAGAGTAGACAACCCTAACGGTTCGTCCTGGCCTTAAAACATGAGAGGCATTTTTTCCATCCAGCCCTTCTGGGTAGATGAAAAACAACCTCTAGCTGGAGGTGGTGGCAGTTCATTACTGAGGTGAACTGAGAGGTGCTGGTGCTCAGCAGGAGCGGGTGTGTTCAGCTTTCAGCCCCTGGCAGGCTCCAGACCTGCAGGACATGTCTTACCATCCACCACCTGCAAGCAGAAAGCCTTTCTCCCAGCTTAGGCTGAATCAATGAGTACATAAAATGCCAGCAGGTAAAGGAAGGGGAAAGGTACTCCAAGTTTGCTTGGTTTGGTTTGGTTTTCCCTGCTGTCACAGGAAAAGCGCTCGGAATTCTTGATTTGTTGAAATGTTTGAGAGGGAAATGACACGCATTTCTTTTTCTGAAAATCAGTGTGTAAACAGAGAGAATGTTATGTTTTGCTTTGAACTTAACGTGTTACATCTTAAATACTACACCTTGCAGCACGTGTAAAGGCATATATAAATACACAGGAAAAAAAATAATCCACTTGCAAGACTGGCTGCCCTGGAGAATGGTTTTGGAGGGCATTTGCAAGTAACCCTGGGCAAGGGGTACAGAGGGCTTGTCATGTCTAGACTTGGTGGGGATTGGGCTATTAGACATGGAATTGGACTTGCCTCAGGTACACTGAGGTCTGTCTGCTCAGCTTCAAGTGGAATTAAATTGCAGATTGGGGAGCAGTTTTAGGAGGGGGTTGAGGCTCTCAGGTAATCCTGCTGTGGGGTGATGTAATCACCTCGCAGGGAGAGCAGTGCAGACTCGAGTTCGTACGCTGGGTTTGCCTTTCTATTTTTCTACCCAGACTAAATCCCTGGGAAGCAATGAGGGTTATGTGTTTGGAAGCATATCAGCTGTCAGCAAGCCTTGCCCTCTGACACTGCAAGGGGGCATGTGCCAGTCACGTGCTTTGGACTTGTCAGGTTTGGGGAAGGACCAGCTAAGCTGTCAGGGTTTGTTAACCTCTTGGCACCAAAACAGCAAAACTACACGTTGTTCAGCAAGAAACCACGAGCACTCTGCCTTAACTCAGCAGGGTGGGAGTGCTGAGCAAGGGACCTTATCTCAGCAGGCAGGAGCGCCGAGCCAATAGCTCTGGCACCAGAATAACGAGCCAGACTTTGCTGATGCGAGTGCTCTCGGATTTCGGCTCCTGGACACGGGGCCAGAGCACCGGGGAGGCTGAGGCTGCGATGTCATAGCGCCCTGATGGCTTTGACATCACCTCTTGGAACCAGAGCTGCCGTGCTAATCACCCCAGGGGCTCAGCCTGCCGCTTAGCAGAGACCGATTAATTAGCGGGTGCTAAGGCAGGAACAGCAGAGAGTCCTGCAAAATTCACGCGGGTGTCAGCCTCGAGAGAGCTTTGCCTCTATTAAACAGATTAATAGGTGTAGCATAGAAAGTGAAAACCCGCTGTTCCATCTCCCGGCCTGCACCCCTCAATCGCTCATGTGGTGGTGTGAGAGTGTCATCCCTTTGTCCGAGGCTACAGGAGGCTGCTTTGCCCTTTGGTATATAAACCTTTTTTTTTTTTTTTTTTTTTTT
>WHWA01009250.1:15348-47901 GCA_029286575.1 Pitangus sulphuratus | reverse complement strand
GTTTGTGGCTGTTAAGTGGTCGTCTGGTAAAGGTGCAGTTCTTATCAGTTGTTTATTGACACTCACTGGATTGGCAAGCTGTCTGTGAAACTTATCTTGTTTAATTACAACAAAAAGTTTCTGACTCCCTCATACACGTAAGATTTTATGAACAAAGTTAACCCTTCTATTACACTGGAGATCATTCCTTCCTGTATTGTTTCGCCACCTGCCTACACAAAGTTTCTGCAATTTTAGGGTTAAACCCAACATTAGCAACAGAAAAATCCGTGCACATAATGAAGAAAAGCCATTTGGTTCTGGGCAAGGGCACAAAATGCTTTGGGGGCCTGTTTAATATTCATTGTGCATATTCCTGAGGAATTTATGTCTACTATTTGAGTTTCACTGGTTTTTTGTTGTTGTTGTTGGTTTTGTTTAGTTTTGGCTTTTGGGGGTTGGAGGGGATGAAGGATTGTTTTTATATCAAGACCTACAGGGGTGTAAGGTGAGACTGACTAGATCAATCTCATCCTTCGTTAGCAATGATTTATCCAGGTTTCTGGTAGTAGCTGGACATTTCAAATATTGGCAAAGTTTGTTCTTACTTTCTTGTAGATGAGCTAATCTACATTTTGAGCCCTTGAGATCACAGGTCATAGCTGTGCTGCACCAGCTGCACCCAAAACAGAGAAAGAAACAGCTAAAATGCATCAACTGCTAATACTGCAAGTGGTGGGTTTTCGGTGACATGTGAAGAACTTACCAATCCATCTTACCACAGATTATTGTGATCACATTCTGTCCACTTGCTTGAAAAAAAAAAATCAGACTGTACTTCTAGTTCTTGCCAGGCTATTTGTTTGAAGTCTTCCCTGTGTAAATAAGGTTCAGAAAATACTAATGCAAGGCTCATCTTGCTTTAGAAAGACTGACAGTAGCTGTGCTCATCTTATGTGAAATGGTTGTCCTCATATGTTGTGTTTTTTGATGAGACAGTCTGTGTTTTATATGGAAATACACTTAATTTGTCTCAAATGCTAAGTGTCTGCAAGAGCAGGCACTTAGTGGACTCTTGTGGACGCAGGACACCAGTCCCTCTCTTGACTTTTCATTTCCCTCACAGGGTGGAGCACCCCAAGGACTGGGGGTTTGGGAAGGACAGTTTGGGGCAGACACTGATGTCATCTCAGTTCACATCTATGGAAAACAGGGAGTGCAGAATAATGACTTCACTACCGAGATTTTCTGAAGCTGCTAATGAACTACTTATGAAACCTCTGAAAGGCTGTGAGACTGTGTGCAAACCTGCAGTGAGACACAAACTGCAGCTCATCTGTGCAGCTTAATCAATGCCTCCACTGCCCGGGGTGGTAGTACAAAGTTGTGAATTACAAGGTGATGGGGTTTGCCTGTTCCCAGAAGAAACCCTTCAAGCACAAGGCTGGCTCCTACCCAGATTTCAAAGAGCAGATTGCTTTTCCATGGGCTGAGTTAGGAGTCTGTGACCAGCTGCTGGCAATGATCCAAGCACTCTGGAACAGGCCAGGAAAGAGTAAGGCTTGCTTAACCACAGCTTTGTTTCGGTGGGTTTTATTTTTATAAACTGAGTTCTGAATGAATGGAATCATTACCACAACCTGAAGAAGGGAAAAAACCATTCCTGGAAAGGTAAGATATTGCTGAGTGGTAGTTGTTTTATACGCAGACTGCTTTTTCTTGGGTTATGTTTCAAGCAAAGCCATTTTTACTTGGTTTCTTCTGTGCCACCCAAAACTTGCAACAATTCACATGTAACTCAGCATGTGCCTTACAGTAGTCTCCTTGTGTCCTGTTAATTAAGTCCTTAACTTTAATTAATATTTTATTTATTATATAATAAATAAACCCACTAGTAAGTTCTAGAAATATTGCTCCCTGTTTCTGTAGCCCTCAGGCCTTCAGCAAAGGATGATAATTCTGGCTTGTTTTCTAGAAAAGCTGATTTTTTAGAAGAGCTTTTTATAACTGTGGAGCAATGTATTGCCGTGTTGGGTTTTTCTTTACCCTTTAACTGTGGGATGAGAAACAGCTTCTTAATGAGAACTAAGAAACAAAACTACTTTAGAACTGTTTGCAAAAGCAAAGCAAGGCTCTCAGAAGTTTCAAGGATTCGTTTTTCTTAGGAGGAAAGGTGAGCAAGAGATTGGATCTACAGCAGGTCTGGCAGCACAAACCAGTCTTGTACTTTTGGTGCCTTTGGTTACTCTGCTAATGACTCGACAAGTGCTTGTTTAAGCTCCGGTTGATGTGCAAACGTGCCTGTTCAAACACGGGTGTTTGTAGAGCTGCAGGGGGACAGGACATGACACAGCCCTGACTTTTGGGCTTGTTTTAAGTTTTGGGTTGATGTAAGTGTGCCAAATGAGGATGGAAGAGTGAGCTGTGGCTTTTGGTTTTAATTTTGAAAGAAGTGTTTATGTGCTTGGAGGGGCATGGAGTGGAAGACAGAGGAAAGGAGGTGAAAATATTTATTTGGATCAAATCGTTCTCTTTTTTTCCTTTGTGTGTCCGTTGGTTTTGGGGGGGAATGTTGTTTCAAGCTAGTGTTGTTTCTAAGAGGTGATTTTGGTTCCTTATGCGTCTCCCTCCCTATGTAGCCAGGACAGAAAGCCAGTACACCAAAGTGCATTGGGTTTCTGACTTTTTGGTGCTTCCCAACTCAGGAGACAGAAACAAAGCACCATCCCACTTTGAAATGCTTTATGCTTTGTCTGTTGTTGCGTTTCCCATGGTCCTCACAGTGAACGATGTGGCAGGGGGACACCTCTGGCTCAACAAACCTATCCTGTGTGACACTGATTTCTTACAGAATCACAGAATATTCTCTATTGGAAGGGACCCACGAGGATCATTGAGTCCCAACTCCTCAGTGAATGGCCCATATCGGGGATTGAATCCATGACCTTGGCATTATTAGCACCAATTTTTAACCAACTGGGCTAAACTCGGGCCTTGTTGCTTGTGGGTTTTTTTCATATTCCTAATTTGCTGATACGCTACAAATTCCTTAAAAAAACCCCCAGAAATCCCTCAACTAAATTTTTTTAAAACCACATAATTAAGTCCTGAATTACATAAAAGCTACAGGAATTTGCCCCCAGCTGCTTATTCACATATTATCAAAATGTAGCTACCCCCAGAGAAAAAGGATGTGCCCAGTGTAACAACGAGGGTACAGCTATTTTGTGGCTATATAGTATTTAAAAACATGAAGGATAAACCCTGTGGAGATTCCACAGGTAGTTTGGGTAGAATTTCTTCTAGATGCTGCTCTTAGCACAACAGTATTTCTGCCTTGTTGGCACTTTTTGTACCAATATATTGGGTAATAATCTAAAATGACAGGAAGAAAGGTCACTTGGCTCTGAGCTGCTATTGCAGGACTTTAGTCAGGAAAAGAAGGTGGGACAAAACCAGTGTCTCAGTATCTCAGCTATCTTTAATCCCAGAGTGATGCCTCACTTACCTCCTGGGTATTGGCAGTTGTGGCTTTCCTTGTATCTAATCTTCTTGCTAAGCAACTGCTGCTTTTTGGCAGACGAAACGTGCAACTGCATCCAAATCAGGGCAGTTATTCTGATATAACAAGGGCAATAAAACATTAAGTGTGTACATGTGATTAATGACACTGAAGGACTAACACCAGTGACAAGCAGGATGAGAGAATGGCAGAGAATGAGTCTGGTCACTCATTCTTTGAAGGTGACAGCTCTGGAGCTCAATCTTGAGCATCAACAGCAAAGGTGTTTGCACTCAATCTACCAGAAAACATGCAGGCATTGGAGCATGTAAACTGGACTCAGGCATGTAAGCGGGAAGCTGCTGTGGTATAACTGGGAACCAATTTCATGACTAAATTTCATTTGCGAGGAAATCAGGATATGCTGATTTGTAACACACATGCACAGGAGCTTGAAAATGCAGAGGAGGTCCAGCTGTTCTCTGTAAACAGTGAATGGCCCTTGCTGAAATGATTATGCCTAAAAATACAATGAAATACATCTGATGGAAAAAATACAGGAATTTGGTAACTTTCCCTGATCTTTTCTCCACATGTAGTTTTAAGGAAAGCTTAATTTCCTCAGGCAATATTGAACAATTAATAAGCTTAAAAATTTATCCAGAGAGCAGGGATGCCTATTTGGAGAGCATATGAATTTGAGCCAACTCTTTTGATGCTGAAGATGATCACAATCTCCTGACTAAGCCATTTGACCACCAGAACAAGTCTTGCACAGTGAAAACGAACAAAGATAGGCAAATACAACTTAAAATGAATAGAAACTTGAAAATGCTGCTTTATTTAATTCTTAGGGAGGCACTTTTACATTTAAAAAAAAGAAGTGCAGAGGTTTCATTGTAACTACAAAACCTTAAGATATTATTTTATGAAAACAGAGACGGTCTGTGTGAAAAAGTGATTTTCTTTCATTTCTATACAATTTATTACACTTAAACAAACAAAACCTAAAAAACCCCAACCAAACAACAGAAGAAAAAAACCCACAAAAACCCCTCCCAAATCTTTTCTTCTGGTACCACAGACCAGCATAAGTATTTAGAACATTGATAACACTTTGTGTCCCTCATCCCACCCTTCCTGCATCTGTTGTGCAAGGCAGGGCCTGACCCAAGAGCCTCCCAGAACGGATGGGTGCTGCTGAGATACCATAAGTAAAGTGGCCACATTTGATGTCAAAAGTCCCAAGTCAGCTCTTCTGCCTTGCTGAAAAACCTGCTTACTTCAGTCAAGTTGTTCTTCAGCTTGGGCCCACGTGAAGAAAGCGTGTGCTGGGATGGGGGGAGAGCAGGGAAGGATATTCTCCTGCAGCTATCTCCCCTCTGTGGAGTCAGGAGAAATCAAAAGCTTGTTTTACCATCCTAGAGAGGCAAAAAAACCCCTAGTAGTTCAGTGGCAGTTAGCCCCTGGGTGTCAGCAGCTGCATATGAACCAGGGCTGGAGAGATTTGGAGGCTGCACTGGTGTGAAAGTTGGAGCAAATCCTGCCTTACATGTCACAAGTGGGAAGTGAAGTTTAACAAAAACCTCAGACAGAGCAATAATGTTGAAAGATGGGCACAGATTCTGCAATACTGATGTGTTAGTGTTAGCATTCCACGATGGAAGACACCTCACTGCTGTCACTCAGAGTATCTCTGGAGAAAGGCAATCCTCAAAATGAATATTGTCACAATCCATCCTTCTGTACATATATTTCCCCTTCAGTGTCCCAAGTGAGGAAAGCAAACCTCAGGTCAGGAATACTGGCAGACAAATGTCTCTGTGGTTGATGGATGAGAGTGCACATCCATAGCTCACAGCAATTCTCCTGCTATTTATTTGGTTTGGGGGTTAACAAAACCACTAGGTGAGCTGCACAGGGAGGTCTGTGGTGGTGTGAAAATGAGGTTGGGAGTGGAAAGAACACTCAAAGGATGTTAAAAAAAATATTAGAAGTGCCTGAAGTGGGCACACCTGAGGAAAGCAATACTTTTCTAATTACCTGCTGGTTTATTGAAGTTGGCTGAGCAGAATATGGCTTTACTTTCTGACGTTACCAGCAAAAACTTAGGCTTTTAAGGATGTCAGAAACACACCTGCAGCACAGCTCACAAATAAATCTGTTCTGGAGCTCTGTGAATGCAAGGTTGACCTAAGTAAAGGGAATATGATGGACCATCAGACTGTGCTTATGTTGAGGAGTGCTGGATGTGTCCTGAATAGGAATATTAGCCACAATTTCTCAGTTTTGCTTGGCAAATTTCAGTTTGATGTCCTGTGATGAAGACCAGAGGTCCTTCCTTCAAGCCACTTCCTTTCTTTTCCAAAATTGCCTGGGTGTATTTTAACCCCCTTTAAATTAAATTACCTAACCTGATCCAGAACCCTTTTAAAACTCTAAAGCTGGGTTCTAAAGATAGGAGAATTAAAGCTGGTACAGTATAACAGAAGCTATTTTCCAAAATTGAGCTACTTAAAGAAACCTTTCCATTTTGAAGTTGCTTTACCAATGTAAATACAACTTGTAAACATATTCACAGAGAGCTTGGGCTATGGATTCCAGGGTATATTTTTTCCTTTACCAAAAGCTCAGATTACAAACCCTGTAGAGATCTTTCCTCGCCTGTTATGCCCAGAAAAGTTTTGTTCAGATTCTGATACATTGAAATGATTTTCAACTTGTAACTTTGCACTGATACATGAAAAATGAAAAGTAAGATTGTTTCTAAACAGAAATTCCTAAGCCTTCTCTCCAGGCTAAATATGCCAAGGACATAGTATGAACGTGGAAGATAAATCTAGCTTTAAGATCTACCACTGATATGAATAAAGGAACATTTTACAGAATTTTCATCTTGATTGTCTCTTTCCCTCTGAACAGAGAGGGGATTTTTCCTCCATTCTATAGAAAAAGGAAGAAAAACACTGATTATTTCCCAGCATATCTTGCATAAAACAATGCAGGCTTCATTACGGCATGAGACTAATTACACAAATTATATCTGAAAGGAAAAAAAAGGAAGTTAAATTAATATCTGAACAGTTACTGCATAATCAGTGGGCACGAGTGAGATCTGATGTCGTTGTGTTTGGAAATGGCTTCATCCAGGTCCAGCTGCCTGTTGTTGACCTTCACCTCCATGCAGCCATTATAGAAAGCAGTCACTGGTGTAGCACCCAGAGGAACATCTGCACAAAAGCACACTCAGTTTATTAGGCCGAGGCATGCAAATTCATGTGTGTATTTTTCAGATTAGGAAAAACATGGGGAATACTCCACTCTCCATTCGTTATTTAGTCATGGGACAACAGAGCAATTTGTCAGGAAACACTTTAGTTCTCTCCCCTTTAAGATCAAGATAAAGTCAGCGAAGCTGAGAAAGGCCAGTAGAATTTGAAATATCCGTCAGAAGTCTGTTTGCATCCAGAAACCCAACCACAGGAATATTTTTCATGGTAGCTTTTCCCGTATTCACAACACTGAACCAATGGTTTGATTCCTGGAGTCTGCTTTTCTTGTCCTGGTGCACAAACAGATGTTTGTGGGCTTAGAGGTCACAGAAAGAACTGCCTTGCTTTTGCCAAAAAGCTCCTCTAGATCCCAATCTGCAAGTTCTCAGCTGGGGGCCCCTGGGAACCTCACACATTTTACTGCTTCCTTACTGCAAATTCAGATTCTTTCTACTCATTTAGGTATTGTTTGGCAGCATCAGATCAGGGCTGTGCTTCCAAGAAACAGCACGTTAAGCACAAAATCAAGCACGCGTTGCTCTGAGGTCTCAGGGTACAACTGGATTCCTACAAGGTAGATCAAAACCCTTTCATCAGTTAGAATGGTTCCACTGAGTTAATTAACAGAGGTATATTCCCAACACCTATTAGTTTGAAGAAAGGTGTATCAAAATGAGGGATTTCTGGTGTTCATGAAATGCACATTTTAACCACGTTGCTCAGTGTGGGGACCCCCACCTACTTTTTTTTTATATTGCTCAGGAATCCCAGAGGTTTTTCAGAGGTGAATTAGAATTAATAAATGGCTGAACAGAGGGACTTGAACTAGTTTTTCTATACTACTTTTTCCCTCTTTGGGAACAGAGGCTGTTGTGGAAGTGCCTCCTTCAGATAACATGGGAGGTGGTGTTGTTGTTGTTTTTTTTTGAGACTTTTAAGTAGAAACTTCTTATTCGTACAGAGGGTGGGGTTTTTTGTTTGTTTTGTTAGTTTGCATGTTGAAGATACCTTTTAAAACTGATTACTTTTAAGGAGCAGTAAGTAATTAATACTTTCTTCTCACCACTTTGGGATGCCCAAAGCAAAGATCTTAAGTGTTAAGATGCCAATTGCTTTGTGGCTGGCAATGTAGTAGAAAGAATTATATGTATATCTCCTAAAAATTATATAAATATATATCCCTCCCCTCTTCTACTCCTGTCTATCCTTGTCTTCTGCAGAAGAAATAGGATGAAAATAAAGATGCTGAGTATCTGGGGCAGTGCTGTAGCACTTCAGCCTACATGGAAAAGGGATGTCAATTCCAGACATGCTGGTCAAACCCTTGGAATTTTCTTAGTAATTGTGACTCATTCTCCATAAAGTAATAGAAGGCAGAGAAAGGCTCTAAGAGTAGTAACATTGTAATCATGGCTTCTTTCCTCTGGCAGTTTTTGAGTATTTTAGGCTTTGAAAATTCCTCACCTGGGGCAATGCTATTTTTTTCTTGACTCACCCTGAAATCAAACTACTTTATAGATAAAAACGTACAATTCCTGTACCAAATAATCCTTGTACATGTCTTAAGGCTGGCACTACACTCCTTTAAACAAAATAGTTGTTGTTTCAGCACAAAGATTTCCAGTTATCTATTGCCAGAGTTTAACTGTTGGAACCATATTTCTGACTTCTCCTTCTGCACTTCTGACAGTTAAATTACTTCCAAATGCCTGGTTTTCCCTCATGCTTGATGCAGTTCCTAAATTGTGCCAGCTGGTGGCATTTTGGAAGTATGCAATGCCCATTTCTTCCCAACTCAAAGACATTTTCCAAATTAAAAACACCTAGAGAGAGACCCAGGTCTTAAGGGGCCACATAATGCTACTGTTGAAAAGCAGGTTCCCTTAAAAGCTGGATGAAACAAGCAGCACATATTTTTTTTTTTTTTACAATTGTAGGCTTCTCTTAGGTTGAGTAAGGCTGAATATAAACAGGCTTGTACAAATAAATGAAATAATAATAAATAAAATAAACAAAGAGAATTTACCTGGCAGCCCACCCAAGTAAGTGACAACATTTGCCATCATGGCTTGACTCAGGACAGACAGGTGCTCTGAACTGCTTCTGTCTGTGTGTGAATCCACAGACAGCTCAAGTTCCTCTTTGGTTACTAAAAGTCCAACCTGCACCTTTCTGGGGGTACATAACTTCTTTGATTCCAGATGTTTAACAGCGATGTTTCCAATGGTCACAGCGATTTTCTAAAGAGGAAAAGGGTAGATCACAAAAGATGTCATGTATAACTTTAACACAGACATTAGAAGGAAAGGCTAAAAAAGGAAAGATTAAAGAAATCATGATGTCATGGATCTGAAATAAGATTACATAATGTAATGTAGCTGATGTAACTAATTACATTCTCATTAATAGAAATACATTAATACACATGAATCAGTCATTAATATAAATATATTTTCTGCACATCACTATATGGCATAAATCCTTTTCAAAATATTAAGTCAGGCTACCATGCAAGCACATGTGAGTGGCTTTTGTAGCTTGATTTTTCACAAATAGGGCAGTAAGTTGAGTGAGACAAAACCAAGATGTGAGACTTATATGCAGTTAATTGCTATGATAATTGTAAGATCACCTGTGAGTCAGAGGAGTTAGAGTCCACTATGGACAATGCAAGAGGCACTGTTTCATTAGAAACCAAGGCAAACATAACACCAGTGTCTGTGGATGAGCGAATACTCAGAGTCACATTTATTAGCCAATCTTCAGCACTGTCAAGGTTATCTGTTTTAAAAAGAATACTTGAAATTAGTAAATCCATCTGGTAATGAAAAATTAATAGGGTGTTAAAAATTAGCATTTAATCTCCTGCCTGCTATGGAAAAATTAGTATTAATCTTCAGAAAAAAAAGCAGTGAACTTCAGAACTTATAGAAAGAACTGTAAGTGTAAAGAAACTAAACCAAAAAAAAAAAAAACCAACAACAAAACAAAACCCACCTAACTTTTAACCCTGGATCTTCTGTGTTTATGAAATTTTGGGGTGGTTTTTTTTTGTTGTTGGTTTTTTTTGTTTGTTTGTTTGTTTTTGTTTTTGTAACCTTCTCCATTTTAACATGGAACAGGTGCCACATTCATGAGAGTTCAAAATTAAATCCAAAAAAATAATTTACCCATAAATTACTGCCAAGAAAAACTGGCAGTTCTCACACCCTTTTACATTTACAACTTGACTGGCACAGAAAACTGATGTAAGTTGGTTGGAAGCACAGAATATACAATGCTGGAGAAATCCTTTTAAGTGTGCTGGTGAATTAGAAACTGTGAGAGAACAGCAAGTTCTGGGATGAAAACGATTGGGGCTGAGGGTAGCATGGCATTTGGGATGGGAAAGAGTATAATGACAACAGGATTTGGGACCATGTCCAAGAGATTTGGGCTCTCAAGTGTGCACAAGGAGATTCTGGGTTACAAATGTTAAAGTTAAGGCAGGAGGTCAGGCAAGGAAGTTCTGGGTTCAGGAAGGAGCAAGAGATGCACCTACAGTCTCAAGACAGGGTGTTTGTTGAGAAGCAAAAACTGCATATGCAAAAAATACTCACTGTAGTTTATCTGAAATGCTGCCATTCCAGTGCCAGGGTAGAAGGATCCTCTCCCCACTGACACTAAACAGTGTTTGCTTTGTTTCTCTTGAATAACTTCTTTTACACCTGAATGTCCCTGATTCATCAGGTTCCAGGCACGAATACAGCCATCTAACCGAGGGTTAATCTGTAGAAGAATTGCAGTATTAGGGGTTTGCCTTCGAAGTTGCTTTAAAAATGTAAAAAATAAGGCATTATTTTCCATATCAACTCACTTCTGTGGAGTTAACAATAGTCCTATCAATACCATAGGCTATAGCACTGATGCTGGGAGAAAACAAAAGGCATGCTTTTAGTACCTGAGCCTTCCGAAGGTATTTCTGATTTACTGTTTCCCACTTTGATGCCAGTGATCTGTACAAAAACAAACTCCTTCAACTTTCAAAGCTCATGTTATGACCTAAACAAAAGGCCAGCAGATTTTGGTATAGCTGAAAGACAGTGCTCACTAGCACTGTTACTTGTTCAAAGCTTCATCTTTTTCTTATAACAAAACACAAAGGATTCTGCTCTCTATTGGATAAGGGGATGTCATTGTATTGTTTCGTACTTTTTATTTCTGCCTCACTTTTGAGCAAAAATAGATTTTGTTTTTTAATAAATAAAAAGGTGTACAGTTCCCTTTTGCCTCAGTTTAGATTGCCAGCTAGTTTGACAGTTGCTACTTGACTGAGCCCATCCCCAGCATGAGCTGTTGAGGTTAGAAGAGTGAAAGAACCACAGGGCTCCACCAGCCTGGGCTATTATAAAACCCAGTAAAAATGAAAGCTCACTGTGCTGCCTGCACAGTAAATTCTGCACCTGCTCAGAGCCTGCCAAAAGCCAGCCCCACAAACAAGAATCACCCCAAAATGCCCTCTCAGCAGAAGTGCTGGTGATTTAGGGAATCTTAAAGCTTTATTAGGAGACAGGTTACAGAATCCTGAAAGATTAGACCAAAAGCTCTGTGTTTTTACAACTGAAACCTTCCTGAAGGCAGAACAGAAAGCTTTTATTTTCAGAACAATGGTCTAATAACCAGATTTTCATTTCCTGAATGGGTTCCATGCCAAACTTGCTTCCTCTGTGAGTCCTAAGTAAACAAAGCTGAACAAACAGGACAGTATCAATCAACATCAGCCTTGTCATTTCAGTTACCTGTTTAACAAGAGCATCGCCCACTTTGCGAGGCAATCCTGCAATGTACACCTTAGTCTCCAGGAAACCCTGGGACTGTTTAAAAAGAGTTCCTGGGCTGTTAATACTCATCACAGCTTCTTTGGCTATTTTCACACTGATGCTGTGCTCCAGTTCTTCAACTGATATCTGGAATAAGATACAAATAATTAGATACACACACACACACACAAATGTAGCTATTATAGATGGAGTAAGTGAGCCAGGCCTTTCATCTCAGAGAGGAAGGCTTGAAGAACAAAATGGATTTTGGTTGGTCTAGCAAATGTAAAACTTCCTGTAAACACAAAGTATCTAATAACTAGGCACTTAACCACGCAATCTCACTTTTCAATATTCTGCCACTTCCTTTGTCATGTTTAAAAAGAATAATTGCTATGCTGACAGCTCGTGGTGATTGTCCCTTTCTTGACTGCTATCAGGCAACCCAATTTCCTGATGTAAGGCATTCTTGTGAATTTCTTGGTTGATTTTTAAATCTGGGGTGTGAGTGCATGATTTTTAATCTTTTAATGGTTGCTTAGTTTCTCCCTACTTTACTTATAAACACAGAATGTTTCCACAGTGGTTTAAAGGAAGGAAGGGGGAGAAGAAAACCCAACTTACTATGTGCCATAGCCCATCATTAATGGCTTTGCCTCCACTGGTGACTTTTGTTCCAAATTCATTCTTAAACTGAATTTCAATCTTGCCATCACGAAGAGCCAGCAATATCCATGCTGAACTGTCAAAGGATTCTGCATACAGGATAACTCCCTCTGCATCATATGTCCGGAAATCAAACTCTGCTGTAAATCTGAGTTGTGAAGAAGGAATCTCAATAAGGAGACAGGAAACATGAAATACTGTATGGCCTATGATAACTCATCACCAGGGTTAAAAAAAGTGCATAGACATGAACCTTTTGGTATCTCTGAAGCTGAGGAGTTGTGATGTTTGCATACAATTAGTCAAAAGCAGGATTTAACGTGAGCCTTGTTCACCCAAATCCAGTGAAGAGTTTCCAGATTAACAGGCTGAGATGGCACTTGAAAGAACCTTGGTTCAGTTCCCAAATCCACTGTGAGCTTTACATGTGAAGGACATCCCCCTCCCTTGAATAAGATGGATGTAACATTCCCATTGCGTTTTGTGGGCATGTGATGCAGACAAAATATATGAGCGAGGATGTGCTTCAGTACAACAAGGCTCGCCAAGTGTTGTCCTGCAATGATTGTAAGTTGGCAATTTGCTTTGGTTATGCTGCCTTTCATATGCCATTCTCTGATTTCTGAGGGTTTGTTATCTGGATCTTGGCCAAACGTGTGTGCGTGGCAAAATGAGAGTCTGTATCTCCTGAAGCTCTGGGAATGGATAAAATAGATTAAAGATGAAAGGGGAAAGCAAAGCATATGGAAGTCAAGGCTTTCTGAAGGCAGTTGTAATTAATTTGGTGTTTATCACTCGCAGTGCTGTTCCTTGTCCGCCAGATGGAGCTGCCCCTCGCCAGTCCTGCACCCAGACCCGTCCTGTATTTACACAGACACTGCAGGACACCTTCAAACATTTATCACCTCAGAAAGGTCTTCCAGGGCAGCATTAATGCTTGGCCGACTTGGAACAGCAGCACAGGAAAAAGTTCTCAGTATTTATGTCCTTCTGTAAGGTTCTGGGGCTCTGGGCACCACCAGCTCAACAGCTGCTGCTGCTGTTACCTTCAAATTGTTCTGTCAGGAAGTCAAGCTGCAATTTCAGCTGAAGTCCACAAGTAATAAAGGGGTTACCAGCACTAACAATTGCTCTGACAGCTGTAAAAAAATCTGTAGACAAGGTGCTGTCCTTGGAACACACTGGTCTGGTTTTGTTTCTCAGCAGGATGTGCAGGGCATGTCACAGCTTCTACCCTGAGCATATGTGAAGTAGCAGCAGCAACCAAACTGAAGGCATTCCCATATTTAACTGGGAGCTGTACAGTAATTATTTTCCTATAATCTCTGAATTTTCTGTTGATAATTTTAAATGCCTTCCGGTATCTGTATCCCCACCTCCCACCCTCCCCAGCCCCTGCTGTTTCCTCCAGAGGAAGCTTTTGCCATGAGAAAGCCACCACCTTTTTGCTTCTTCTCCACAAAGCAAGAGCACCCACTGCTTATTAAACTTAGTACCCTCAGTCCTCTTCCCTTTCTCCCCATTCAGTTCTGGATCTCTGTGAACTCCTTGTCCCACATCCCTCTCCCTTTGAGCAGCACTGGGAACGGGGACTGTAAATGCCTCAAGACTTCAACCCTGCTATTCACAGACATATGTTGGAACCTGAGTTAATTCATTCTTCACACAAAGGTATCTTAACCACTGTGGGGGTGGTGATGTAATTTATGCATGCAATGCACTCTTTCTAAACCCTCAGAAAATTAATGAGCACAGATGTCCATAATGTTAGTGCACGCTTCTATAAACAGTCAGTGCTTACCTTGTGACATTTGGCAATTTAAACTTTAGGTAGAGGACAGGAATTCCAATGAATTGCTCTGCCAGGTAAAGCAGTTCATAATTCTTTTCCAGGTTCAGTGGGATACACTCAGTAATAGACTGAAAATGGTAGAGAAAAAAAACCTGTTAATGCATTGTGATAGCTTATGAAACACTCCTGTTGGCTGCTGGCCTGTCCTTCTTTGTTTCTAAAGAATGGCTTACCTCTGGTTTTTTGGGCTTTTTAGAACTCGAATATCTATGTACAAATGAAAGGGCGTGGTTTTGCTTTTGAAATGTCCATTATTTAAACTGCTGGAGGATAACTCAGGCTGGAACACAGTTCTGGTGGATCAAAACTGCTATTTAAATATTTAGTATTTGAATTAAGAATTCAAATCTTCCATCAGGTGCTTTCCTTTCACCAGGTAAGTCTGACAACCCCATACTGGGGGTCCTGCCAAGCTCCATTATTGAAGTTCTGTAGAATCTAAACCTGATCAGTTGTTAGAAGGGAATGGGTCAGAGCTGTGTCTTGAGAAGACTGTATTAAAAAAATAAAAGGTGATTTTATTTTCTTTATCACGTGATTTATCAACTGATTTATAGCTACTCATAGCTGAATGGTCTTTAGTACTACTAGAATCATTTACCTGGAATAAAAAGTAACAAGTTACAAGTGGATTAAGTAACAGATTAAAATAATATGTTTTTGTCTTGGCTGTTCCTTGAATGTACCTGTCCTATTTGAGCTCTGGAAAGGAATATTGACAAAAGCAACACCACAATTCCTACTGGAATAGCACTTAAATAATATTTCTGAGGATTGATAGTGGGACTATGAAACCCTTAAGAGGACATTATCAGGGAAAGCGTAAAAAATTCCAAGTATTTGTGGCAACTACAAACAGAATGTAAAACTGGGATTAATCTTAATGCTCTTGCCAAAGTCAATGTGAGTAATCACACTTGCAGTGGCAGGGGGGAAATAGTGCTTATTCCTTCAGGTATTCATCCACTTGATGTTTTAAACAAAGATGTTTCTATTCAGGAGTAACATCTATTTTGTGTGGTGCAAGTTTAAACTAGGAAAATGTTCAGTAAAGCAATGTCAAGTATCCATTCTAAGGCACTGTTGACTTATCTTCTGAAAGTGTAATTTTGTACTAAAGTAATATGTACAATTTCATTTAGAAGTAAAATACTGATTCCTTTAGGTCCAGGAAATTAGGCTCTGTGTGTGGAGAAAGGTGGGAAGACCCCAGAATGGGGTTTAGAGCACCTGCCTCACTGAGGAGTCTAAAAAAGTCTCACAGTAGGAGTCTAAAAGTCATTTGGATCTAATCTTATCACTCAAAACACCCCATGATGACAGAATAGCAGTACTGCAGAACAGAGTGATCAGGAACAGGTGTGAGAACTTCCCTGTTCCCACGAAATGCTGCACTCTTGTAAAAGTTATCGATGCGGTTCCCAAACTCTGACTTCTATATTCCTGATGCAGCAGTTCCAGTAAATGTAGAGATGCTCATCTTGAATTTTATGGCTACTTCATTTTAAGCCTGCTGGCATCACTAGTCTTTAGACTGCATTTATTTTCAGCTGATTAAACCTTTTTAAACTAACTTCCATATAGAGAATTAATCACATTTGAACAACAGCATTTAAAATAAGAGCCTCTTCCAGCCTCATCACATGTTACTATTTCGAGGAGGAGCAAAATGAAATAGCATTACTGTCAAGCGTTGCTCAGATACTAAACTTCAGAAAGTGAAAACAAGATCTTACACACAGATGCCAGGACTTGTGTCAGATCTTGTTCCTGAAGCTTAATCCAAATTTTGTAAGACTCTGTTAGAGGTGTGGTTTTTTTTTTTTTTTGGTGGCACTTGTTGTGTGATTTCCCTCCACAAAACAGGTCTCAGCCTGCCTGCACCTTTCAAAGTACACACAGAACAGAAGAAAACCCTTGAACTGGAATCCTTGAATTCTGATCCTCTGGAGTTTCAAAGTTTCTGCTACTAAGAAGTGTAAATCTCCAAACTGAGCAAGAACAGCCACTTTTGGCTGCAGGATGTTCTTCAACTGGCAAGTATTACTGAGTGCTTTTTCTTCAGCTATGGCAGATGAGAACTGTGGAAAACAATCCAGAGCTGGTGGTTGTTTTTTTTTTCAATCCAAACAGGCAAAGCACAGAGTAATTCTGAAACAGTGAATGCAAACTTCTGTGCAGTCTAAGGAAAACTTGGGAACATATGGGCAAATGGAACGTTCTGCCTCTGAGCTGGCTGAACAGAAATTATTTGTTTGAGAGGAGAAAGCTGAGGCTTATTTTGGAAACAGCAGAGAATGAAGATGACTGGCTAAGGCAAGTTTCTTTTGACAGGACTCCTGTAAATGAACATTCATGAACTGAATGGCATCCAAATCCCTACCAGGCCTGCTTTGTGAGCCAAACCATAGATCAGAATCTCCAGCAATTTTTAATCTGTTCTCAAATAGCTTCCCATTTGCCTTATTCTAATTTATCCTGCTATCAAGAAATACCCAGTTTTTGTGATTTCCCACATGGAATTTTGCATAGCACAGTCTTACCTCACAATTCTTCATGTCCTTGGAGAGCTTGAACCCTTTCTTGCCATCACAGTAGCAGCTGTAACTTCCTGGAGAGTTTACACAGAGCTGAGCACAAACATTTTCAGCACATTCATCAATATCTAGGAGAAATGGAAGCATACAGGAAGACTTATTCTTGGCATAGACTGATAAACTAACACAAATTAGTGGAATAATGGACAAGACAGGTTCTCAGGAAGAACAGGAATTCAATAGGTGACTGCTGCTAAGCCAAACTAATGCTCCTGGAGGTCTCCTGTGTAAAATTTACAATCCAGAATTACCTGCTGGGTGTGTAAGACTTACTAATCTAATAGAGAGCCCTGGTGTGGAGAGCTGCAGACAGTTTGGCCTGATTTGTGAGGCACTAAGAAACTGAGCTGTAATGTGGTTGAATTAATTAAAGACACCTCATAAATGACCACCACGTATGGCAGAAATGCCATTCTGGGTCAGATCTCTTCCTTTCCCTATAAGACATCATCAGAGCTTAGATTTAATATTAAGAGTATGTAGGGCAAGTATGTGAAGAAAGGACATGCTTTATTAATATAAAACCAAAATAATCTCAGGGCAAAATGCCTTTCAAAATAAAATACAATCATCTCATAAATAGCTGAGTTTCAGACAGCATCTGCTTGTGGAGACAACAGGCTGATCTGAACTGCAAATAAGCTAAGTCAACTCAAGGAACTTCTGTTTCTATATAGCAGGTTGTACACAATAAATAATTTAAAAATAAAAGGCTGGGTAAAAGGCCAACTGTAAGTTTTACAGTTCTGATATAAAAACAAACAAAACCTCTCTCTGACAAGAGATTCTAATAAGGGCGATTTGGAACCTCAGATTAAAGTAACTGCAACACTTGTTTTGAAACAAATGGCCCTCCTAGTGGGAATCAACAATTTTGTACCAATGCATGCATTTAAATCTGTTTTATACTATGCTGAGATTTTTTTTTTAAAGATTTAAGAGAAAACCTTGATCCTTTTAAGAGATGGGTTCAGTTCTCCTGACTGCAGGATAGACCCCTCTAGCACAGTAAGTGTACTTACTCATTTCCACTACCTATTTTTTTTTTTGGCAAGGTGTTTGAACTTGCAAAAGTGAGAAAAAGATAATCAAACTCTGTGTCTAAAATTGTATGGCTACTATGAAAAATGGACAGGACTGTGCAGCTATTTTCCACTCATAGTGTCTCCCATCTCCAGCAGGGATGAAGAACTGCAGCAACATTCTCCAAGGAATGGCTGAGGAAAAGATGAAAACAACCCCTTTGCTGTTCCAGTCTACTGGAATCTGTCACCACAGAGAGAGCTGCGCATAAATGTAAGTAAATTCACTTTTTCCAATAACCATAACTGAATTTGGCCACCTAACATGCAACATGCCAATGAAAAGCTAATGTCACTTAGCATTCCTGCCAGTCTGCACGATCCTGTCCTCAGAAAGGATTTGGTGACTCATTTAATGTGGTTACAGCAGGGTCTAAAAGCTTAGCAGCATAATCTCCTCCTAGGAGGTGAGACTTTTCGTTGTAGCATCCTCATCTTGCAGCCTAGAACAGCAGTACTTACATGGGTTGCATCCAATTGAATCTATCTGAAGAAAATACTGAGAGGAGCAAGAATCAGATAAATTACTGTGAAGTTTTTCTCACTTTGGTGCACACGGGGACGTAAAATTGTCAGTAGCATTTTAATCCCACAGTAACTGGACCATCTGGATATGCAATCACTAGCACTGTGCAGAGCTCTGTTACAAGAAACCTGCATGAAAAGCCATGGAGCAAAAGACTCATGGCCAGCAAGAAGCTGCTTCTGTGTCGTTTTGAGTAGTCACATAAAGGCAGCATCTAAAATATAAAAACCAGTCATGGATATATTTTTCTTAAACTGACAATGTAGAAAATTCCTCTTCACTGTAAAACTCTAAGAGTTTTCATAGCTGTCCTACAACTGAAATTTAATTTCTGATGTGTATTAAACCAAGAGAGATAAAAAAACACATTCTAAGACAAAATACTCTACTGATGTTCAGATGCTCAACACATTGGTCCAAGGCGCCTGCAAGAAACAAGTCAGACAGTTTTTTAGAGCTTGGCCTGAAAGTCCTCCCTGCAGTGGGAAAGGAGAGATCCATGAACTGAGAATCCAACGTCTGGGAATAAGGAAAGGAGGGGGTTGGGAGCCAAGCCCTACCTTCACAGTTCTTGGAAGTTGAATTGTATGTGTAGCCCTCTGCACATTCACATTCATATTTTCCCTGGGTGTTTTTACAGATGGCTGTCCCACAGATGTTTGGATGTAGCACACACTCATTTATATCTAGAAATACAAACAAGTTATTAGAAAAAAAGTCACTATGTTCCATATTTTTTTTCCTAACTCTGTCCAAACTAAGTGAGGCTGGAAAACTGGTCTACCATGCTTTCATAGCAGACTACAGCCATAGCCATGAAGATTTCTAGAGGGAAAAGACACCTGGGCATGCCCTCAGAGGAAAAAAATTCTCTGCCTGCCTATCTTTCTCATTCTTTCCTGTGTTCTGTGGGTAACAAGAAAAGTGATGCTTGTCCAGGAAGGCAGGGAGAGAAACAGTCTGCAGGCTTCCTACAAACTAAACCAGACTGCAGAATGAAATCCTACCTTAGGAAAAAGACATCCAGAAAGAAAGACAGGAGATAATCCTGTTGGAGGTTCTTTCATGCTACAATCAATTCATGTCACAATTGTCTTTTAATTGGCTCTGCTGACAGGTGTTCAAGTCCCTCGCTGTCTCTCTATTCCTCAAACCCTTTTAGTGTCTGTCTTCTGGGGGGGTTCCAATTTTTCACTGTCATTTCCACAATGCAGATGTGACAACTGGATTCAGCACACAGCATCAATCTTATTAAATGTCTTTTGGACAGAAAAATATCAGATCCCTGGTAGTTCTCCATCCCCACTTGTATGTGCAGGGATCATTCCAGTTTTCTCTGGTTCTGTAGTAGTGGAAATGGTGCACCACAGGGAGAATAGAGTCTGCCACTGGCTTGCCAGGACTCCTGGAACCTTATTAAGTCAAAGCTGCCCTGAATTTGGACTACTTTTCTACTGTTACTGTCTGTATTCCAAATTCATAGTTGTGTAACTGTAGTTGGATGTAATGAAATACTAAAATCCAGTTTATCAGATGACAGAACTGGTACTCAGGGTACTAGGGTACAGTGGTCTACTTTTATCTTTAACTATTTTTTAACCAAATTTTCCAGTATCTTTTCGAGAATCACAGAGATTCTAACCAACTTATCTGCTTGCCCTTTCTGACAAAACCCACAATCTTTGGTTGTTGTGGCATTACTTTGGAAGTTATTAATTCACAAAAATTTATAGACTAAAGAAAGCGATAGCTGAAGATGGCCATCAAATTCAGTCTCTTAAATTATTTGACATTACCCAAAACTGTTGTCATAGTTTGGCAATAAAACATGACATTAAACTAAAATGAAGTTTTTGTTTTTTTTTTTTTCTAATTATGCAGTAAGAATTGCTAACTATGTCAGCACGTGGTCTTTATCTGGACTGGAAAGAGCACGTAGGTCCTGGCCAATAATAACAGACAGAGGCAGGCACAGAAAAAAAATTATTCTGGGTGAATAAAAGCCAAATCTCTCTCTCCATTATGAGAATTTTTGGATTCATTAACAGTTTCTTCTCCAATGAACTTCAAACTCCTGAAAGAGCACCATCACTAATTAGGAATGATTCAAACTAAGCCCAGGCAGGATTTCCATGGTTACAATATTAGCTGGTCACACCACTTTAGATTCTTGTTTTAGCATGCTTAAAGCCTATGTGAGACTGGTAAGGGATAAAACCAAGCTCTGTGAAGCTCTGAAATGAATAAGAATCTCATCTATAGCCTTTTTCCCCTTTCTTTTTTTTCTCCTGGATCTGGTTCACCATGTGGTTGTCAGAAAAGCTGGCAGTGAATAGCCAAGTCAAAGCAGGGCTGCATCTTTCAGGGGCAATACAACCTTTTATGAACTTAGAGCATTTATGGAACTGTGGGACTAAATTCTTTCCTCTCCCTAGTCAGCAGGCAGTGTATTGTCATGGAATAGTGTTAAGTCTCCCTCTGTACCTCCACAATCCCGTTTGTTGGAGTGCATGAAGTATCCATCCTCACACAAACAACGGTAGCTCCCGGGCAAATTGGAACAGCGTTGGCTGCAACCTCCATTAAAGTCTTCACATTCATTTATATCTGCAAGGAAAACAAAACCAAACCAACTGAGACACCATTCAATGACAGCAGAGGTGTAGTTGTACTCCTGAGAGCCAACACATGAGATCAAAGACCATACCTTCTTCACAGTTCTCTCCTCTCCACCCTGGTTTGCAGACACATGTGTATTTGCCTTGTCCATCTATGCAATCCTTATATCCATCTTTATGGCATGGCAGGGGGCTGCACTGGTTGGAAATTTCTGTGGGATGGAAAGCATTGAAAAGACTTGTTATTTGGGGTTATTTTTCCTCAGGAAATCAGTTTATTCTTCCTCTCTTCCTCCATGTCATGAAATAGGAAAGGGCTTGATGCAAGACATCAATACTTTCTTTGTCAGACAGAAAACAACTAGGAGACAAATTACTTGCCAAACCATGCCAATGCCTGCAAAATATGACCAAATTCAGACTTTCTTACTATTTTCATTACATTTTAAGGATGTATTTCACTTTTTAAAGAACAGTGCTCTGCCCCATCATATTACCACAAATTTCACTAGACAGATGAAAGTTTCAAGAATACCAAGATTTCAAAATTAGCTGTGTTTCTCTGTTCAAGGAGGGTCACTTTTACAGAGAAACTGGCACCTCAGGTTGCCTTGGCCATCCAGGTCAAGGGTAGGCTGGATACATCAGGGTATAATACAAGTACCTCTTACAAATATCAACTTCAATGACAAACAAATCTGCATCATAAAGAGCAACTGAAAATCTTTTACATGTGCCAGCAAGACCTCAGAAAGCAAAGTTCAAAATCTGTAGATACATTATTATTAACATGACTTGCTAGATGCAAAGAGTTAAAGACATAGTAGAGTATAGAGGAACTGGGGAATATTGGGGGGTTGGTGTAGGACATTTCTGTTTCCAGGAGAGTTCTGCCTTCCATTCTGCACTTAAGTCATGGTTCTTTTCCAGGGTGCTTCATAAAGCTAAACCCAGTCACTTAAACTCCTTTTTCTGAAAATGCTCTGTCTCACCCAACATTTTTTGTCCATTTCTGCTTTAGATTATTGAGTTAAGTGGTTATTTGTCTGTTTTTGTGCCTGTGGGAACTGCTCTGTAGCCATGCATGTGTTCTGAGATGTGAGTGCATTGGGTGAAGCATTTAACAGCAGCACTTACCCTTGACACAGTCCCTCAGGTCAGCTGGAGAATCAGGAGTAACCGCAGCAACCCTGAACACCCCAGCTCGATGGGAGGCAAGGCAGCCTGCAAATGCAAACCCACACGATCTGCTGATGACACCAGTGCTCATTTAGGCTGAAATCACAGCAAGCTCATCCATCTTCAAAGGGTCTGTTCCCGAAGCTTGGATTAGGAAACTTGTCTGGGCACGTTAAGGGCGGCTGATCACAGAGCAACCTCCTGAGTGCCTCTGCACTAAGGATCCAAGAGCTCAGGGAGATTCTGTGCATTATAATCAGCATGGAAATTATTCAAGTGCTCTGGGCAGAATAACTAAACCAGTATTATCCAAATGAGAGGATCAGTGAATTATATACTGGAGTTGTTTAGTTTGTTTTTTTTTTTTTGTACTTACCTAAATATTTGGGATAAAAATATTCCTGCAGAAAGAAAAGAAAAATTTCAGGTAGATAAAATTAGAGCAAAATATATCACTGAACAAGTTCTAAAATATATTGGTATTAGGACTACAAAGGAATTAAAAAGTTACTTTGACTCACAGAATATAGGCCAGGTTTTCTATATCACTGTTGTTTAGGCTAAACAAGCAGATTATTTAATACGCACAAGGTTCAAAGGAGAGATTAAGATACTACAATGAATTGAGAACTTGCAAAATGAAGGCAGTGAAAATGAACTGGGTGTCAAAATTAATTTGAAAATTCTCTTTAAGTGGGAGGACCTGGTCTGATGTTGTTACTGGATGCAGTGCCAGCTTCCTTTATTTCCTGTTTTCAACCTAAAACAAACTCCCCTGGAATACATTTAACTTCTCACAGCAACTTCATCCCAAAAGTGAAAAGTGTTACTAAAGCAAAAATTATTAAAAGCAATTGAGCATTGATTACTGAAACTATTTAAACTTAACAACTAATATTGCCAAATACATCCAATGTTATCAAAGACAGAACTCGGAACTGACATTGTTTGCAAAACATAATAAACCTTTTGTAGCAAAAAGGTAAATAAAATATACCTGCTACCAAACAATGTGCAGTGGTAGTAAACTGAGGAACAGAGTCCTCCACACTTTGAAAAAAAATCTTGCAGTAATTAAATCTAGCCCTTTCATTAAGGCTCTTATAGCTTTGAAGTGTGAATTCTACGTACTTCTGGCTTTCCCTCTGCAAAGGACTGTCTATGTCACAGCTATTCATAAAATACTTACTGTTTCAGGATTGTTTTCAAAGACTTCCCTGGCTTCTTCCTTATTGCACAATTCTTCAATGCATTCTCTTTCTAGATTTCCTTTCTTGCTTTCTTCCATAAAGGAGTTGGCTCGACGTTTCCTCAGCAGGAACTGGGAGGCATATTGCTGGGATAGAACTTGGGAGAAACAAAGGAGCTCTGTCATTATTTATCTACAGCTGAACAAAGTAGTAAACACTGAATAAATATGAGAACCTAACAAAAAATTCCAAATTAAATGCTTAGTCAGGAGCTGAGTTCACCGTCACTTTGAGAACTGTGGGCGAGAAATCCCAGGAGTCTGTTTTCTGTGTCTGGGGGAGCTGTTGCTGACAAGGAAAAAAAAAAATTCTGAGTCACCAAAATGTTTGTGCAATGCTATGTCTGAAGCATAATTTAACTCTCATATTCAGGACAAGATTTTTTTCTTTTTGAAGATATGAGTAGTACAAAATGAGATATGTGCCCTCTAAGTGGAAAAAAGCTGCAAAGCCTCTTATATTACCTGTCTCAGTGATCTGTAAATACTCTGGTGCTATTTAAGTCATGTGAGACCAAAACTGTGTCTTACAAAATCAGGCTACTTGTTATATGTAATTAACATAAATGTAATTTTATTTTTCAGAACTGCACAGAACAAGACAAAGTAAAAGGTGAGAAATCTCAGATAACCCATGAATACATTCACAGTTTACCAAGATAAAACAGAATCCTAGCTAACTTTTATATTTCAGATCCATCATGTTATGTGCTGTTACTTAATTTTCACGTCTTGTTATTGTCATTTTATTGACTTTTACACAGATGGTGAACAAACAGGTGAGTTGAGAAATGATAGTAAAAATGAAAGATATTTTTGCTTCGGTCTTCTTTTTAGAGACAACACTGCAGGAACAGCAACTAAATCAGACTGCCTCGTGTTTAAGTTTTGGACACACCTTGTGATGAAGAGAAAAATGGATGAGCATAACTGGAAAAAGTCCAGCTGACAGGGTTAAAGAGCATGGATGACACATGTTAACTAGAGAGCACCTACACTTCGGCACCTGCCCTCCTTTTACCAGCCTTTGCACAACTTTTAACCCTTCAGAGGAGCACAAGAAGTGTGAGGGTTGTGACACCTGCAGCGCAGATCAGATTTGGTGTTCATGCATATTCATCACAGGTCTGCAGACAAGACCAATTCAATCAGGGACAGTCAATTCTGTCTCCTCGTGAGAACAAAACACCTCAAACCCAGAGCACCTCCTTGAGACACTCCAGCAGCCAAGTGTCAGGGAATGGCCTCCCAGTCTCTGTGCACTGACAGGGAAGAGAAAACTTAGAAAGAGCAGCTAATGAGGCTCAGAACCTGAATGGAGAATGGCTTTTAGATGACATATTTAATAAAACCAGACCATCCTAAAGGTCTCTAGCAAGTTCCAGGGAACAGAGCTGAAGCACTCTGCACCTTGGATAATGACCTGAAGAAACCTTTCTGTTGTTACAGCATCCCAAACGTACTTCACATGGGGGTGAGCTTGTACTTCCAAACTGATCTATTTGGTAAGATTAATCATTCCAGAAAGGTAACAGACAAAATTTCCTTAGCATAAGGTGGATGTGCTACAGCACACCCCTCAAGTTTTAAAGCACCCCTTTATCTCAAAGAGCAACCACCAAGCTGCTTAGGAATGCAAAGAGGAGAGGTCAGCTTGTGTTGTTCCCTGCTCGTAAGTGTATCAGTCTGCTATTTGATGATTCATTTTTTCTTGCAGGCATGCTAATCCACATGGTGCTTTTACTGGAGAACAGAAGGGATGCTGCAAGGTGAGACTGATCCTCGAGGAAACTGCTTGGAGAAAGAACAATCTCATCTCATTTTCTGGGCCTCCACTTCCCACAGAACTCTCGTCACAAAAGGAATGCTTCAAGCCTGCTTTCCTCTGCTGCTGCCTTCCACTTTCATAGTCCTTAAGGCACTCCAGAAGTGTGCCTCGAGAAGGACTGTTAACTGTGTATTTCAAGAGGTGGGTTTGGATTTTCTGATTGTTCTTCGCTGAGCTGAGAGGAGAAGCAATGAATTGGAAACTGTGCAGTTGTGGATGTCTTAGACCTTTTCTCTCAATCCAAAAGCCCACAACTAACATGCTGTCCCCCTGGGAGTCTGGCAAAATGCACAGGGAGATGACAGGACAAGAAGAGAGGCCTCCTGAGACCTTTTCTGAACCCTAGCTGCACTGGAAAGCATTCCCAGGAAAACACTTTGATAACTTATTTACCATCAATTGTTGCTAGCAGTGTTATTTTAATTACTTTGAGTAAATGCTTTGTCACTGCATAAAAGCAAGCTAATAAGAAGGATGCAGAAGGACCATCTATTCTGAGGCAAAAGGAGTGACAACAGAAAAGGTAAAATTGTGTGTCACACCTGCTGATTTTATTTGCATTCGAGGTTTCTACCAGCACAAACACGCTGACATAGCTTTGGGGCACAGGCTCTGTGGTGTAGATGAGGCCTAATTCACAGCTGACTTTAAATAACCTTGTTTTGACCTTTAGCTGCATCATTCTCATTTTCACGCAGTTTTGAGGTTTTCTTGTGTTTTATTTACTGTAAGTGCATGCAAACAGATATAATACTGTCTACCTTATGTCTCCAATACACAGTGGGGTAATGGAAACAGGTCTTTTCCCCTACATCAGAGCTGTTTATCCTTCTCCTAAGCTGATTTCCTATGACACTGAGTGTAAATAAAACATGTAACTCACAGCAAATTCCGTGGGGTTTAGCGCAAATATTCCAACTCCCGTGCACAGAATTACCAGTGTATTTATTAATCCCTGTTTTAACTACAAAGATTGTGACAGGACCTTTATTAAAAAACAATCCTGACTGCTACCGCTGCTGCTGCTGCCAGTTTGATTACAGGAAACTCCAGCCCACTTCTGACCCTGCCAAAACGGACAGTTAACCCTTCATGCACTTGCTGTGTTTCACTTGGTTATCACTGAAGGTCGTGCAACTCAACAGCCTCACAATTTCCATAGGTGTTGTACAGACACCGTGCAGTGATGATTTATCAAGCACCTGTTTAGAAGCAATGCTACTAAAGAAAGAAAAATGGTGGGAGAGGAAGACATTCGGTTGTTTTCTTATAGCTGTTTTGTTGTACAGATGCAACCTGCCTTATGTGGGCCACTTAAACCTAACTTACAGCTGCTTACCTAAACCCCCAGTCACTGAAAGCAGCTCTAGCCCAGTCCTGCTCTCTCTCAGAAACTCCAGAGCCCCCATAAACTGAATAAAAAGGACATGTGATGCTGCTGTATTGCAAACAGCCACAGAATTCCAGGGACTGTAGTCTCCCAAAATGCTTATCAGTGACATCAACTTCATGCAGTCAACAAAATAAAAGTCAGCCCCTAATATTCATCTGTCCCTTCTCCAAAATGTGTCCCTCATTGGGTGTTGGACCAAACAACTGCACTAAGACCAGCGGAGTGGCCACTTTCCTTTATGATTACTGAAGGGTACGAACTGCATCATTAAGCTGTTTTCTCTTCCTGCCTCCCTGTCATTCCAGAAATCCCTGCCATTGTTCAGAGACCGGGATAGGAGGCTGGATGACATGGACCGCAGAAATTTTGCATGAGCTATTGACACTGCCATTGAGAAAAGAGAAAGTGACGAGGTATGCGACGGAGAAGACACACAGAACCGAAAACGTGATGAAATCCAGAGAAAAGAACGTTATGAAACATTCGCTAGAAGGCTTATTTAAAAAAAAAAAAAAATTATAAAAATGAACTTTCTGCTTTCGAGACTGAGTGACAGGATTTCTGACTTCGAGAAGTGAACAAACAGAAAACCCGAATGGTAAACACTGGGTTTCTCTTCTGCCGGTTTAATCATTAGTAAAACGGGTCAGAGAGAGGCTTACTTTGAGCTTGTTCCAGACACAGACTTCTTTTACTACTAAAATACTTTTGTTTCGAGAGGTAAGACTTGATTATGATGATGATGATGATGGTTTGGTTTTTAACCTGTGAGCGCAAGCAGCCCTTCCCTAGATCTGAACTCACCAAAAGTCAGGGACCGCACAAGGACGCGGTGTCTCCCGGAGACCACGACCTACCCCCAAAGGCTGTTCCCGGGAAGGGATCCCGCGAAGGGACACTCTCCCCTGGGCCACGAACAGCTCCAGAGCCGCTCACGGCCCCGGGTCACAGCCCGATTGTCCCAGAAAGCTGTCGGATCCCTTGGGATCGATGGATCCGCGCACTCTCCGGGCATCTCCCCGTCCCCGCGATCCCATCCCGTCCCCCCGCTCCCCTCCGTCTCCCCACTCACAGGTCGCCGCCTGGGCCACGGCGATGGCCACCGCCAGCAGCGGGAGCCACCGCGGCCCCATGGCTGCCGGGGGGCGGCCGGGACTGCGCGACTCGGCGGGGCCGGGCAGGGCTGCGGGGGCGGGAGGGAGGGACGCCGGGGAGGGCGGGGGGGCCGGGCGGTGCTGCCCCGCGGGGAGCGTCAGCAGGGCGCCGGCTCCGCGGCCCGGGCACAGGGGGCTGGACGGACATGCCGGCGGGGCGGACGGGACAGGGACACGGATAGGGACGCAGCGGCTCCCCCGTGTTATTGTAGGGTCGCCGCGTTCGCTCTCGCCCGGGCCGGGGGAGCGCGGCGGGGCGGGGCCATGGTGCGGTGCTCGCAGCTGATTGGCTGAGCGGGCGGTTTCGCCCGCTGCTATTGGCTGCTCCTCTCGCCATTCACTAGAGCCTGTCCTCCCGCGGCCGCCATCCGCCGTATCCCGGGGTGACGGGCCGGGGCCGGGGCCGCTTCGGGCCCGGCGGGGCCGCACAGGGGCCGTCCCCGGCTGCTCCTCCACCGGCTGCTCGTCCTCCACCCGCAACCTGGTGGGTAACACCGCATCCAGTCGCCGCGCACACCGGTGAGCGCCCGCGATGGGGTAGGGGGGGGAGCTCCGCCACGTGCGGGGATGGGGCGGGGGGGAAGATGTTCGCCCCATAGAAAGGGCGTGTTTTTTTCGTATAAAACAAACAAACAAACAAAAAAGAACGTTCCGCCGCGGGGGAGAGTCCAGCGAAGGGGCTGTGCGTGGCTGGCTGGATTTTGGAAGGTTTTTTTTGTTTTTGTTGTTGTTTGGTTGGTTGGTTTTGTTTTTTTGTTTTGTTTTGTTTGTTTGGGTTTTTTTGTTTTTTTTTTTAAGGGGAGGAGCGCGGCTGGGAAGCGCGGCGGGTCTTGTAGTAACTTCGCTTTTCCTGGATTGCTGGAGGTCCCAGAGCTGTTTTCTTGTAGTGACTTCGCTTTTCCTGGATTGCTCGAGGTCCCAGAGCTGTTTTCTTGTAGTGACTTCGCTTTTCCTGGATTGCTCGAGGTCCCAGAGCTGTTTTCTCGCAGATGCTCGTATGCTCCCAAGTCTTTTCGAGACGTCGCGGTTCTCGGGGTTTGATCCTAAAATCGTTCTTTAAAATTCCCAGAAACATAGCAAAAATTTTAAGTTATGTTTGAGGAATAAGTTTTTGGAAGTTCTTAAAATCGTGCCCTGGCTACAGACCCATCGTTGTTCTGTCTGGGACCGGTGACAGCTTTAAGGACTGATACCTTTTGACCTGGCAGAACTGGAATTTTGTGCTGCTAGAAGGAAAAGGTTTTCAGTTTTCTGTGAAATGATAACCCACCATCACTTTAATCTGAGAAATATGTACCTTACTAGGGAATACTTCAGAACCTTTCTTCTTCTACGACCTTGCTAATTGAGGTGCAAAGATTTCTTTAGTGGATATACAAAACCCACTGTTTGAAAACGACACAAAACTAAAATTCTGTGTAAGTTTCTCTCTATATAAAATAACATTTAAAATTCAAACAGGTCAGATGGGGAACGTTGCAGTGGGAAATTCAATAATTAATCTCTGTGAGGAGGGTCAGTTTTAAATTATTTGTTTGATTGGTTTCAAAGAACGTGAAGCCCTGCTGTGACCGGGAGAAATCCTCTACTATAAAAGCCTCTACTGAAGGCCTAATGTTTAATTTAGACTCTTGCATTAAAATGTGTAAAAGGTGCTGGGTTTGCACTTTGATATGATGGCAGATAAACATATTCATCAGGTGACTGTGGATACTGGACATGCTGCTGCCCACTGCTTTGGATCCCCAACATCAGGGCTGCTGAGTACCTCTTGATCTTAATCTGGAGTGTTTTTCTTTATGCTACACCTTTTTTCTTACTTAAAACTGGGATCTTTGACATTCCTAGTCCTTGGCACTTGTGCTGACTTGCTGCATGAGTGGTGTACTGGCCTAACTGTGAAGTATTTCTGAGCTTGGTTTTGTTGGACTTTGACAGGCACAAAAGGTTTCAGCTGACAGGTGCAATGTCTGGAACGGGTTTTGGATGTTGTTAATTCAACACATAAAATACTTGTTCTGTGCCCTACGTATTTCAGGGGTCGAGTATCTCCAAGCTCCCATGACACGATGTGATTTGCCTCCCTACCATGATTTTTTCAGCAGTGTCGAATGCCCTTTGGAGTGGCACGTTTGGGAAAATTTTTCCTGGTCTCCTGAATCCCATTTATAATGCTCTGGGCCATATGTGTGCTGAGAGCAGTTTGCAAAGCTGGTCAGTGCATAATATGGGGGGGAAATTGTTCTGTGGGGATGCTCAGGCGCTGAAAATGTCACATTTTTGTCATTTGGCAGAGTGACAATGGCACACTTTGTTCACTGAGCTGTTACATTTTGCTTTTCAGTAGAGCCAGCTGAAAATTTGTGTAGCTGTGTTCTCAAAGGTGGCTTTGTTGGTACTTGCTTGTGGGCTGAGGCACCATACCACACTGCTTATTTTTTTTTTTTTTTTGGATGAATTTGTATTCTTCTGAGCCCAGTTTTACTACTTGTAATAATTGCATTCATCTTGCTCTCCTTTTTAAAAACTTCTGTGTTCTTCATGCCCTAAGCTCTCCTTTGGAGAAGCTCAGGTTCTCCTGTACAACGGAATAAGAGTGTTTAAAGAGTGCCCTTGACTGCATGGTTTGTGTAAGCTTTGCTGTTTCATAAATAAATATATATAAACATAAATAAATATAAATGTGTGTATGATGAAATAGCCAAGCACATACCACACGGTTGCTTTACATTGTCTGTTTCACAGAGCAGCATGAAAAAGAGGAATATTCTCAGTTTCTTTCTCCTTAAAGAGCAGAAAGTGGGATTGTAAAATGATGGAAGTAATTGATATTTCTATTTAATTTCCTGACCATTACTAGATAACAGTTGCCAGCTCCTCGAAATACTCTCTTTGAGTTTCCTTGTTGTGGGATCTTTTTGTGTAAAAGCAGTTGACAGTTCAATGAATATTACTTAGCAGATAGGGACATCCTGTGTTTGCTTTTAATGCCTTATCCCGTTATGTTCTTATAAGCCTTACTCATGCTTGAAATTGGTCCTTAATTTCCATCCCTCAGCAGAACTATGGGATGTGTCAGCAAAGCAGGCACTGGAATTTTGAAGCTTGATACATCTTGCTCCTCTGACTTGCAGGTTCCTTTGTGTGCAGTTGCTTTGCACTGTTATTTTATGTGAGGACTGTGTTGTTGCTGCCCACGTATGTAAAACTGGGGGCAGGTGAACTTTGAGAGGATGGAAAAAGAGGAAGAAATAACGGGACTGTCGTGGGACTAAGTGAACATGGACAGATAGGGAAATGCCTTGTCTTGGTTAAATAGAGGGGCTAACCATGCCTTTTTTTCCCTTTTTTTTCTTCTTGCTAGCAGCAGTGACAAGACCAAGTCTTTTTGGGTTGCTCTGGCCTGTCCACACTGTCTCTGGATGGCTTTGGGTGGATAGTGAAGAGGGATGTTCAGTCTAATGGCCAATTGCTGCAACTGGTTAAAACGGTGGCAGGAACCTGTCAGGTAAATATGGGAAACTATTCTGCATTTCTGTGCTGACCTTCCTGTATTCCACCTATACTTCTCTTCATTTGCTTCATGTTTTTTAATTCAGTTACGAAAATCCATCATTTTTTTTCTCCAGCAGAGAACTAATACATCTTCTGATCTTAGAAATGAAATGTTAATCATCTCCCATTGGGTGCTTTGTTTCTGACTCCAGGAAAGCATAAAGTTCAAAATACTGTCTTTCACGTACTGTTTCCTGAGGTTGAGCATTATGGGGTGATGCTAAAATGTTTAATTTTCTTGCTGTTGTCTGAGTATCTTCATACTGCATTTGGTGGGTAGCTTGGTGATCCACTCCCAGTTATGGAATTCTGCTGCTCTTCTTTGTTTCTGTTCCTTTGACATCCTGCTTTTTCCTCCAATTAGCAGAGAGGCACAGGTAGTCCCTAGTTTATTTCAAATTATGTGCAAACTATGGGAAATAAACTTATTTATACTTCACACTCATGTGCTACATAGTTTAGATTTTACAGGAGGTGCTACTGTTCAAAGAACTATATTGGATTGAGTAGCTTTCTGACTCTACAGTGTGTTAGAGACTATTGTGAGCTTATCAAAGTTCTGATTTTAGATTCCTGTTAAAGTATAATTTATTATGATACTGCCCTTCGTTTTTAGGTTCTTTTCTCGGAGCTTTTTGGCTCTTCTGAAAGAACTTGCATAAATGATACTTCATATTTGATACCGTTACAGTTTTAAGTCTGGAAATAACAATGTTTTTAGTATTACTTCATTTAAAGGGGCATAAAATTGAACAAATTTCATCTGACTGCTCTGAGTGTTTGTGAATAGGAGGGAGAACTGAGGAGTACACAGTCATGCTTTTCCTACTGCTTTGTTTAAAATCCTCTCCTGGTAAATATTTACAGCATCTGGTGCTGTCTGCACAAGTTTTGTGTACTGTGTAGAGTTGTTCAGATGCACTGCTGGAGACAGAAATAAATTCCTAATACAGGAACAGCTCTGAGGCAGAGGGATGGTAAAAATGCAGCGAAATGGAAACGAAATGACAGGAATTGTTAAAGGGACCGTGACCACACCAAATAAAATTTACACTACCATGAAATTAAATTTCAGCAGGCAAATTGAAAGCAAAATCACTGTCTCATGTGAACCACAATATTAGACTTCTCATTTCATACCTTGTTGTGCTGTTCTGTCTAATCAGGTGGTTTGACATACTGAACACCAGATACATGATTGTAACAATGCCACTCCTTGGTATTTTGATACCTATTATTCCTGCTGCTTGGTGGTAAATTTGCTATGCATGTGTTAAAAAAAAAAAAAAAGATAATAAAATA